>VZRZ01007867.1:33210-89118 GCA_013398175.1 Climacteris rufus | reverse complement strand
TACAACATAATTCAGGTTATTGCCAAGAACTGCAAATTGTTTACCAGCCTCGTGCAAACAAAGACTCCAATCAGCCGCAGAAGCACAGCCCTAGGGCATTCCAGAAAGCCGGAATTCTTTAATTACTTAACAAAAGCTCACTCTTAATTTTTTTTCCTTTTCTTTTTTTTTTTTTTTTTCCTTCAGCTGTTACCTTGGAAAACCACAAGCCTGGATGCCTTCCACACCACATGCTGCTAAAAACCTCATTTAGTGATTATTTTGCCAAAGTAGTTCCCCAGCTGGGATTGAAGCGGGGCCGAAGCCGCGCTCCGCCAGGGAGAGCTGCCTGGAACTTTCCTGCTGGTAAAACTTCTCCAAAACACACACGTGTGCTCATGGACACACATGTCTGAGAATGAGAATCTCCTGCAGAACCTGTGAGCTGTGAACATCCTCTAGTTTTTCTCCAGTTTCGTACCTTGATCTTTGCTCAGATCTTGTTTTGACCACCAGGACCCAAGAGGGTGTTTTGGAGAGAAGGAGGCAAATGAGTTTTCACAAAGGTAGTGGGAAAGGAGAGCAGGCACTGGGGATGCACAGCATGGCTCTCACAGGCAAAACCCATTGCTCCTCCAACAGTAAAAGGAAGGAAAAGAGAATGACCATCCTTTAGCTCTCACCTAACAGAGTCCACCCCACTGTAGTCAGGGAACAGGAAGGCAGGTGGAAGGGAATGTTCACTACAGTTTTTAAGATGGCATATTTTTACCATCTTGGAAAGGCCTCCAGCCCCTTTCATTGAGAAAAAAATAAATCTGCCCCTTTGGAAAAAAAAAAAAAAAACCTAATAAAGCAGCCAAATTTGCATTGCATTAAGTGAGTAGCAGTTCAAGGTGCAGAATAATTCACTGTCAATCTCAGGAAGGCGTTCGTGGAGGGTAAATAAGGCTCCTGCGCAGCCGGCTCGGTGTAAGCTGTCATTGCAGCCAAGGCATCAGTCAGGAGGAAAACATAACGTTGGCGGATCTTGGAATACATAAATAAAACATGCTTACCACTTGCCATCAGCGAAAAAAATATATAAAAAAAATTAAAAAGCTGCCTTTTGAGCTCTCCCCTCTGCCCCCCGCCCCTTATCTCTACTACTTTTCCTTGCAGCATAAATTCAGTTTCCAACATCTCTGTTTTCAGACATCCAAACGGACTCCGAGGAAAAGAGGGAGGGATGGAAACCCGAAAGTTTGGCAAAGCTGCAAAAATGCCAACTCAGCACGGAGGGACTGCATCAGCCTCATCACAGAGCCTGGTGGTGATTCCCGGGGTTTGGGAAGAGCAGGAAAGGCGGGGCAGGGTGGACCAGGACGGGCTGAGCACTGGGCACTCCTCGAGGGCCGTGATTTTCCATCCTGACCCTGGGCAGCCGCGACACCCATGGCATCTCCCAGCCCTCCGGCAAACAACCCCATCAATTCCCAATCAAATCCCTGGCAGCACAGGCGTCGCAGTCAAATGCAGTAAATTGATTTGCCATAAGTCATATTTACTGTCTCAGCCATAAATGTGTCAAACCCAATCTTTTTAACTGTAAATAATGCCAGAAATTCCCCCTGTTTTAGAAGCCTTCACTACAAAACCTCCAGCAGAGAACAGGAAGTGATATATTCAAGTGTGGAGGTTTCAGGGCTGTGCTTACAAAAAGATCTGATCCAGACAAGTTTTGCTTCATCCTCTGGGATCCACTGTGAATGGGGAAGCCAAGTGAGAGGCAGGATGGTGGCAGCTGCAGGATGGGGAAAGATGCAGGTGAGATCCCACACACAGCACTTCCCAGCTCTCCCCAGCAAAGAGAGGAAGGTCAAGAGGGAGGGCTGATATTGCCTTGCACTGGGTTTGTTTACCCTTCAGTTCCTGGGGGAATTGCACACCTAGAGCTGCTCTCAGCATCCATGAGCCCATGGATGCCCAACACTGTATTTTGGGATGATTTGATAAAGCACAAAGCGAGTGGAGCCTGACCACTGCCAGCCCCTGCCTGCTCTGTCCCCATGCCCTGAGTGCTGCCAGTCGTGACTTCCAGAGCTCGCTGTGTCTACATGGATCTCTGCCCCACAAACAGGGATTTGGGCAGTGACTCCCTCCCTGAGGCCATTGCATACAACTTGTTCAGGTCTTGGTTCCCAGTAAAACAGCCAGAGCAGCCCCAAACTCAATGCACTGCCCAGAGCTGTGCTCTGCATCATGTCTGTGAGTCAAACACATCTGTCTCCAAAGTGCACTCCCTGGGCTGCTGCCAGAGCAGGGAGAGACAGGAGTGCAGTAATTGATGTCAAACTGCCCTTTCTGCCAAAGTTTCGGGGTTGATCTGACAGGACCAATGGAAATCACAGCTGAGGCATAAGAGAAAGCTCTCCCTGAGAAGGAGTCTGAGCTCCTGTCCTCCCCCTGCCTGTTTGAGCAGTGGTGGGAAACATCTCCAGCCACATCCCTCACCTCCTCCCCGTCTGTCAGGGCCATCTTGATGGTGCTTCACTCCTCCCCTCTCCTTTCTTTTCACTCTCTTCTCTTTCCATCATTCTCCCATCTCTGCTGACAGGATCAAATCTCTCCGCCCAAACCCATCTAATCACAGACAATCATTCCAATTTCTGTGGAGTCACACAAGAAAATCAGGGTGTGAGGCTGCAGGAGTGGTGTTTCCCTTTGGCACCAGTCCCTTCCTCCAGCCCTTCCCAGCCTCTCCCTGTCCCACCACAGGCATCCCCAGTCAAAGCTCCGTGTCCAATCCACCCCACCAACCGAGACCGCTGGCTGGAGGAAGCGGTGGGTCGTGGAGCTGAGCTCTCCTCCAGCTCTCTGCAGCAGAAAGCTCAGCCCTGAGCTGAGGAGCCCTGTGCCTCCATCACAGGGCTTTGCCTGGCTGATCCCACTGCATCAGCCCTGCATTGCCTGTGGAGCCCACGGAGGCATCCATCGGGAATCCTGTCCCAACCATGACCCATGGCCACCACTGCTCGCTGTCTCACCAGCCTATCCCACCAAGAGTCTTGTTCTCATTGCCAAAGACCACCTTGGGACAGGGTGATCTTGACCTGGCTCAAGCTGAATTTCCTTGGGCACAAGGCACATTCTCACAAGATTTGGGCTTCTGCTGTTACATAAATGCTGGAGCAAAGCCAAGCCTCTGCAGCAAATGGAGGAGATGCTGGTGGTCTTGTGCTTGTGCTGGAGCAAAGGGCTCAGACAATCATAGAACATTTTGAGTTGGAAGGGACCCACAGGGATCATCAATTCCAACTCCTGTCCAGTCCTTGCTGTAGATCTCAGCATTCACTTTGTAATATGTTTTAGTGGGCAGGGTGGTGCCTTTGTTCAAAGGTTGGGCTTGGGGGTCTTTTCCAACCATAATAATTCTGTGAGTCAGATTTCCATGTCTGCCTGGCTCTCCCACCTGCCCTGGTACTTGCTAATCCATCACCATGGGAGAGCTGGTGGATCTGGGGGATACAGTGGTGGGACTGCTGAGAACAAGAGGTTGAGCTCACCAGACAGTCTGTAGCTTTTTGAATACAGATTTCTAAGCACCATCCCAAAGTGTTTACCATGAACAGCAGCCCCTGTGCAATGCTGTTTGTTCTCAAAAGTCAGCTTTGACACCCCCCACCGTGCTTTTGCAGCTGAATCACCACTCATCCTGAAACTCTCTGCCCAGCTCTGGGTTGTCTCCTTAAATTGCAGGAGCTGCAGATGGGAGAAGTTCACACTGGGAATCAGAAATAAGGGCATTGCTTTGTGAACTTCCATCTCACTGACGCTCTCCCTGATCATTAAAGCTGGCATCCTTTCAAAATGAGCACAAATCTCCCACTAAACATGCTCCAAACCAGAAGGCACACAATGGAGGCAGCAATTAGGAGCAATTGCTGTATAGACAGAAAAATAATTGATCTATATTTCTTTGGATGAGCCCAGCACTGGGAAAGCAACTGAGCTGGGGTGAAACAGGGTCCCTGACCATCCCTGTGATTTGGACATTTTTCACAGTCTTATATGGGGATAGAAGTAAACAAAAAAAAAGGGTCTGTGTTGCATTTTGTTTGCTAAATGCTGAGGGGTGGAAGCATCTGAAGGCCTTGGCAAAGGGCATTCCAGGTGGGAAGGACAGGATGACTCTGTGCTGAGTGAGGACAGTTTCAGTGTGTCCCTACCTCTATAAATGCCACCTCCAAGCACTCAAAACACAGCTCCACTGGGCCAAGCCAAAGCCTGATGCATCATTTCTTTATTTTTGTAACAGGTTTTCCAGTTTGTGTCATGCCCAGCGTCTCCTGGGCTTTGCCTGGGAGCCTTTGGTGGCACAGGAACCCCAGGATCTGGCCCTCCTGGTGGGCACCTGTCAGTGGGGGATGTCCCTCACTGGACTGAGCTGGCCACACAAGTCCACTGTTGCATATTCAACAGCACCAGTTTGCCTCTTGAACTCTAATTTACTCAGGGTCTCTATAGGATACTAAATGGACTTCGAGATATTTAATAAATGAACCATTAATATTCCCTTGTTTTTCCACGTTCAGCAGTGTCAACAAGTTTCTAATGCAAACCCTATGGCAGAGCTTCCCCAATGAGCCAGGGCCAGGGCTCCCTCCCTGTATCTCAAACTGAGCTTCCTGCTTTCCTCTGCTGCATCAGACCAAAGCCAATCTGACACAGCCCTGGGAGTGGATGTGAAACACCCAAAAAGCTTTTGCATTAGATCCTCACAGCAGCAAAGCCTTTCTTTAAATCAAATAAAGAAGACAGCCCCTTCCTTCCATCCCCTAGCAAAGTTTAAACTCCAAGGATAATGTCTGCCACCAATTAAAAAGAAAAATGTGCCGTGCTAAAGGATGCAGAGGGGAGATTGGTGGTGGTGGATGAAGCACAGCAGTGAGGGAAGAGTGTGCTTGGATGCTTGATTTAATTTGGGCAGAGAATTACACGCTTATCTACATTTTTTTCCAGGCTAATTGGAAATTTCACAGCTTTTCACGAGTGGCTCATGGCCAATTACCAAGGTACCTGGTTCTGCTGACCCTGGCAGTGCTGTGGGCAGAGTGGCAGCTGGGCAAAGCATGGGAATGCTCCGTTCCAGCTCAGCAGGGACAGGAATGTGGGCTGTTTCAGGCCACCATGGAGCCAGAGGGCAAGGACAAGGCCAGGTGGTCACCCTGCCTTGGTGTCACCTCCTGAGAGGAAGAGGAGAGCAGCCCTTCCTGCCTCCCTGCCATGGAACCGGTTGTATGGCTGAGAAACAGCCTAATGCAAACACTAATTACCCTAATTGTGATACAGTCTAAACTTCCCACGCCTGGCTTTGTAACAGTAGTGTTCCTTTTCCATCATGCAGTCGGGTGTGATTATATTTAGGAGAGAGGAAGCACAAGAAAGCACAGCCGAGCTGTGCTCGAGCCACAGCACGTGTGAAGGAGTTAATGCTTTAGAGGCTGCTTTCCTGTTATCTCACACCTTAGTCACCATATAATCAGACATAAATCCAATATGCAAAGGAGACACTACATTAAAAAAAGTGCTTGAAAGTTGCTTATAGTTTTATTCCATACAGACAGCATTGATCTCCCAAAACATTGGCATTTCAAGGTGCAAATGAGCCTTTCCTGCCTTTTGCAGGCTTTTCTGACGCTTCGACTCCTTGTAAGCGAGGTTAAAGAAGGTGTGAGAGGCACTTAATTACAAACACACCGAACTCCTTTGACAAGTCCAAATGAGAGTTTGCCTAAGCAAGAATCATTTCAATCCCAGCACAGAGCCACCACAGGCTCTGAACCATGCACGAGGAGGTGAAGGCAGAATAATTTAAATAAGAGTCAGGGAAAACAAATCCTTTGACTGCAAAGTTCATCAAGGAGAGTTGCTGTTTTTGTACAAAGCTACTGATCTCAAGGGAGGGAAGAGTTTGCAGATCCAGTGAGGGAAAAACATAGAAAATTTGCTCAGAAGTCCAAAACACAGACTCAAATTAATAGTATGGGAGCTAACGCTTGGGTGAGTGCTGCAAGAAATAGCCACTGAATTTGGAAGCTGAATTTTTAAACGAACTCACCTCATTTAGGCTGTTCCTCTCCTCACATTCGCTTCCCATGAATATTCAAGCAGAGCAGAGAATTCGCTGGCAGGAATATTAGCGAGAGCAGTGCCAATATCAGAGCATATATTAGCTGGTCCTGGAACAGATTCACAGGAAAGTGCATTGCAGAGCTGTAATTGCACTTGGTGGTGCCCGTTCAGGGGGCCTGGCACTGCCCTGCCAGCCCAGGAGCCGGGGCTGAGCACGGGGCTGAGCACAGAACCAGGCAGCTCCCAGGGCCATCCTGGGCTCTGGCACTTGCTCAGACCCTGAGCATCCCCAAATGGACTGGCAGCCCCAGGCAAAGGTGCAAAACACAACGTGGAAGAAAGGAGGCTGCAAAGAGAAGCTGGGAGAACCTCACCTCTAAAGGTCCTTCCAAGCCAAGCTGTTCTATGCCCATGCAAGGATGGAGACACCAGGAGAAGAGCAGCACACGTGGTTCCCACCATGGGGACAAGGAACTGATGGCTCCATGGAGTCTGTTAATATTAATGAAGATGAAACCTTCCAGGGGTTTAGCAGATCCCATTCTCCTCAGACAGGGACAGAGCACATTTGTCCCCCACATGGCAGCAAGAATTTATTACTGTCCTTGATGCCTTTTGCTCAACACACTCCAATTTCTTTATCCACTGAGTGTTACATGGAAATGCAGACTGAAAGCCATGAAAATCCCTGAGTGGGACAGGGCTGAAGGATTGTCCTCACAACATTCACAGAACGGGGTCTGCAGAAAAAAATTTAAGGAATTTTCTCATATGTGGTCATCCCTCAAGCCCACTCCCAGCCAGCCTCTCCCCCAGCCAGCTGAAGGCACGTTTGTTCTGAAGAGGGAGGAGGGTTTGTCCAGCATTCCCTGCTTTGGCAGTGTCCACAGAATTCAGGAAGCTGATGAGTTACACGACACACCGAGGGAAGTGGCACTGAACATATGGCTCTGTGGTGTAATGTATTCAGAGAAGTTTGATTTAAAGGTAGCAGGGAGGTAGGTGCAGGTCCCACAATCTGTTTAGGGGAAGCTGTGCCTTTCAAAGGATTTTGAGGCTATTTGCAATGAAATCAGATGTGACACAGAGCCAAGCTCAATGACACCAGTGCTGAGAGCATGGGGGTGACATCAAAGAGAGCTGCAGGAGATGCACCACTGCTCAGGGGTGGCTGGGCTGGGCTCAGATGGGACATCCCCACTGCTCAGATGTCACACCATGGCAAGAGGCCCTGATGCTGCTCATATTAAAAGTCTGGGTTGATGCCAAGCAGTTTTCAGGGCTGTTTTTGAGCTCCCAAACCTTAAAATAAAAAAATAAAAAAAGTATTCTTAAAACAAACAAAAAAGCATCACAAGAAACCACATGCAGTGTTCCCACATGTGCTGACTCCTGCCCAGGAGCAGGAGGGAGCCAATGCTGAGCCTTCAGTCTGCAGCAGGGACCTGCTGGTCTGACACAGGCTACTTCATGCAAGGTTTAAAAGAAATAATTAGGTATAGTAGTTTAAAACACACACAGCAGCATTCTGCTGGTCAGATGACCTTAATTAGACTGTAAAGTGTTGAAAACATAAATAGGAAACAGTGCCTGCCTGGAGATGATAAATAAAATGCATTGATTTCTAAGTACCAAGCTGGCAATTCTGTTTGGAGGAAAATACACGATTAAAAGTAATACAGCAGTAAATATAGCACAGCTCTCCTGTCATCTGCTGTGGGACAGGTTAGTCGAGCATATCTCTGCCTCCAGTGCTGGACCAACTGCATGGAGCTACAGGTCAGTTCTGCATAGGAGCTTGTGGTTGTCCTTCCCAGCCCCAAAGCTGGGGTCTCTGCAGCCATCAGGGTGCTGCTAGTGAGGCAGAGGGAGATCTTCCTGCAAAATTCCTCTTGATTTCACAGAGGTCAGGAGGGGAGGTCTTCACTCACTTGTCTGTGTCACCTCCATCTTTCACCCTGTGTCACAAGCAGTCCCTGGAGGCCCCACATGGTTCCTCCACAGCACAGACACAGCCTCTCTTTCCTCAGTGCTTCTATTCCAGCAGCCCCAAAGCCTGGGGGGTCAATGCACTGTCCCAAAACACCCCAAGGGCACCTGGGGCCAGGAGGAGCCAAGGTTTAACACCTGCTCATGGCCAGCCTGGCTATGAATGGCTATGGACTCGTTCTCTGCAGACCCAGGAGTTCATTACCTGAATTGTTCAATACAATTATGTTTTCTAGGGCTTATCAGGGAGAGTGAAGGTGAATCTCTGCAAGGGCAGGAGGAAGGAGGGTTTTGGCCCTGTGTTCTGCATGTACTTTCCTCAGCAAGGGACGCTGGCAGCATATGCATCGTCTCCTTCACACCACCCAGCCTGGGAATGGATTCTATCCCCCACAGAGCCCCTTTTCTCCCTCTTAAAATGCATTCTCCAACACTCCCCAGTGCTATTCCCTCTGCAGTTAATGGGGCCACACTGGCTGGCACATCCACTCACCGCTGCCCCTCATCTGGGGAACAGAGGGGAAGCAATCAGGGAATTTATTTTGTTGGGTTTGCCACCAAGTAAAGTCCTTTTCATTTCCACACAGCTGAGGAAGTCAGGATCTCTTGGGAAAGGAGCTCTCAGTGAGCAGGGCTCAGTATTTTTCCTTCCCATCATTTCCACATCCAGTGGATGTTTTGGTGGCCCCTTCCCCTCTCATCTCTCGGTGTCCAGCACCTTTGTGCCTGTCCTTTTCACCCCTCTATCTCTTGCAAAGCTGGAGGAAAGCTGCAGTCATCCCACCCCTCTATTCCCAGGAGCACACACTAACTGAGCCATCAGCAAACACATCGGATCTGCAGGCTCCAGGAGACCTGGAGCAGTTTGTCTGGCTGGGTGTGTTTCCATTGCTCACATCCCTCCTTTTCACCCAGAAGTGCTTGCTCTGTCCAAACTGCAGTGTTGGTTTTGCATGACACGTGCTTGGTTTAGGATGTGTTTTAAGGGACTTCTCTGCAGAACTATATATTAAATTCCTTTCCAATTCATTCTTGTTTTGGTACCAGAAGTGTGTTATCATACACCAGATGGAGCTAAATAAAAATACCACGAGTGCTGCAGTATATTGATGTGATAGATATATAATAATTAGATGTGCTGTAAAGCTATTAAGCCTGCAAATCTGAAATATCTATTATATTTTCTCCATTTCTATTTTCACAACATCCCTCATAGCATGGTGACAACTGGCAATGTTAACATCCACATACATCTTTTCCAGGCACACACAGACTGTAATATCTGCAGGATTTATCTTGGTGTGACTCAGTCTATCTGATAAATACAGAAATACATAATGAAAGCAAAGCTCTCTCCCTGCCCAGGAGAACTCACTGGACTCAGAGAGATTCCTCCCAGTCCATGGGTGTGGGAGCAGCAGAGCATCCGTGCTCTGAGAATGGGCAGGAACAAATGGACAGTGGCCAGAGCACCCAGGGACAGCGTTTCTGATGGGGAAGTGTCACCACACACCAGCCAAATGTTTGCAGAGAAATGAGCGTGGGGACACTGCTCCCTGCTTGCAGGCAGCAGGAACACAGGCTCTGTGCTTTGCCTGCCATGGGATGCCAGTGGCTCCTCACAGATTCCTCGGGGTTGTAGGGCCCCACTGCAGTGGCAGACTCAGTTTGCAGGGAGTGGAGACAATCAGGAAAGAGCATGTCTGAGCCAGCATGGGGGAACGAGCCACCTGCCTCTGGCAGGCTCACTGGAAAAGCATCCCTGAAACAACACGCCTCTCCTGCATTTTCCCCTCCAATATCCCTTAAATTAAGGGATCAACACCCCCAGGCTTGCACCCAATGGCTCAGGCAGCAACAGCAGCCAAACGTGCAGGGGGATGAGCTGCCAAAGCATTTACTCAACTTTTCTGGATAGATGGCATCAGCCCTGGAACATCCCTACAATGCCCTGGTGGAAACCCTCCCACCCCTCATGCTGTTCCTCTGCTCCCATTCCAGATCCCACACATCCACCCTGTGCAGCCAAAGGCACCCAGGCTCACTTCCCTGTGCCAGAAATGCCATCACCCACCCCACTGCCCCCATTCCCTGGCAGGGGGAAGCAGCTTCCCAGCCCTGGTCAGTGCCAGGCAGCAGCCCCAGCAGCGCTGCCCACCCTTTCTCCGTTGGCTTTTCCAAGTGCCTCCGGGCTGTTGTGTTGGCATTTCTCTCCTGAAACACTGGATTTTATAACTACCCTGTCATCTATGATGAGTGGGCTCTATTTGAAATCACTCTTTATGTTATTCAAAAAAAAAAACATGCCACTTCCAAGAAAAACAACGAAAATCCCACAAAGAGTCACATCAGGAGCCCTGTGCCAGCTCCACGTGGAGCAGCAGCAGGTGCATTCACAGAACTGCAGAATCATTAAACTGGGGAAATACCTCCAAGATCATCAAGTCCAACCAAACACCACCTTGCCCTCTAAACCATGCTGTGAAGTGCCACATTTACTCATTTTTTGAACACTTCCAGGGCTGGTGAGTCCATCGTTTCCCTGGGGAGCCTGTTCCAAAGTTTGACCAAATTCATCCTGAGCAATGTGCAGGACAGGCAGAGGATGCCCAGGGTGTGCTTGGCCTCACTTCCCAGGTGCCCAGAGCTTCCCTCCAGCCTTGGAAAATGACATTTTAAGGATGTTTGGACCAGTTCAGTCATTCTTTCCCCCTTCCTGGATTGTTTTCCACTGGCTGCCAGAGCCAAGCCCCTGCAGCCACAGCAATGCCAGAGCCACTGAGCTTTGCCTGCAAATGCCAGCCCAGTCCATCCACAAGAATTGCTGGAATTCCACAGAGGCACTGTCAGCTCCAGCAGGATCCCTCCAGCAGGATCTCCCCCAGGAGTGGGTTTGGCCCTGGGAGGTACGTCCAGGGAGGGATAAGATTAATTTTTTCCTTTGGTCTAGGCAAGGGATGTGTCCATCTCTCTGCAGCATCAGTGCTAGGCATGCAGGAAAAACTTCACATGAGCAAGGCTGGCAGAGACCCTTGGACTCCACAGGCAGAAGCTCTTTGAGCCCTCTGCTCTGCACCCAAAACCCCTCCTGGGTTACCCCAGCCCCACTGGAAATCCCCAGGTGCCTTGTTCTGCAGACAGGGGATGTAATGCCAGGGAAGGATGCTGATGGTGTCTGCTCTGGAAGCAGGGGATGAAGGGGTTTTTACTACCTGTTAACTTACACAAGTTATGAAACAGCAATGGAGAGTTTATTGGACTTTTTTAACCTCGTCCAATACAACAGAGCACTAACACTAAGACTAACCCTAACACTAACCCAGCACCATGGATTTCCACATCAGAGGGATGCAGGAGGAACAAGGTTAGGGCCTTGCTGAGATGTCCCTGGCATGCCTTTTCTAGCCCTGGTGTTCCTGGAGCTGTAGGCTCTTTTACTCTCTCAAACCTAAGAACAACTCATTAAAAGTTAAAGGAAAGGGAGGTGTTTGCTGCAAACAGAGCTTTCAAATAAGTCTTAATTTAAATAATTAAAGAAGCAGCATTTATTTTCAGTGTTGTTTTTATTTTCGTACCGGCTTCCTTGTCAGTTTAGCTCACATGTAAGCTGCTTTGTAGTGGTGGGCTTTGGGGCATATCTGTGTGATGCCATCAGCTCTGGACCCATAAAGATGCTTCTGGAGCTTGGCACATCTGGCCAAGATCCATGGGAATGGTCCCATCCTGCCTCTCGTGGATGATGTTTCTGCCCTGGTGGGACACAGTCTCCCCCCTCCCTGTCAGCCTGCAGGGGCTTTCACCTAAGCAGCCATCCCTTTCCCCACAACTGCAGCCAAACCTCCAGAGCTTCTGCTTTCAGTTTTTAAAGAGCTTTGGGATACATTAGACAGGATAAAAATTTTATAAGGGAAACATTATACACTTTTATATGTCTAACCCTCATGTTTCAGGGTAAAAGGCACCTTTTAACTGCCTGGGGTAAGGGGGAAGCTCCTCCACTGGGTGCATTAGAGCCTAATTGTTTGTTATGGATGTTGTGTGGTAAGTTTTTAATAAAACCTCCAAAGTTTCCTGAAAGCACACACACTGAAAAGAGGTGGGGCAGGAGACACGGGCTTGGCTCAGGTCAGGTGTCACCATCAGCCACAGCAGATTAGAGGGACCCACCTGCCCACGAGCCTGGGAAAGGGCCTGGACACTCACATGGAGATGGTGGGAGGGGCAGCTGAGGAGGGGCTCAGAGCCCATCCCTGACACCCTGAGCCCATGGGATCACCCTGCTCCCCACACAAACCCCTCTAGAACACAGCGTGCTCTCCCTGTGGGGAAGCACAGCCAACAAACGTGTTTACATTTGAGTTGTGAACGGTGTCACATCCCCTAAGTGTCTTAAGGTAATATTTGATGATATTCTCTCCTTCAGTAAACATATTGATTAGATTACAAATAAGATTACGACAAACAAGGCCTCCAGAGCGCGAGGCAGCAGCGCCGCTTCCTCCTGTCAAGTGAGCTCGAGTTCATTTGTTACAGAAGCTCTTGGTTATTGTGATTTAATGTGACTCTGCTCTTCTTCCCCCGTGGGGACACCAAACAATTAGTAGCTGCATTTTGGGGTGATTATAACACACCTTGGGGGTGTTCAGAAGGCAAAGAATTAAAGAGCAAAGGACTTAACGACCTAGAAAACAACAAATCCCTGACACGGCGCTGCCCCGGGGGCGGCTTGACCTGGAATCGACGCAGCAGCCAGGGCTGGGATATGACAGCACTGGCAGCCAGGGCCAAGCCAGCCCTTGAGCCAAGGGATGACATGAGAGTGTGGCTTTGGGAGCATCTGGGAGGTCTGTGGTGACCTGGGCAGCCAGGGGGATGGGAGAAGGGGCAGGCTCAACTCTCTGCTTGCTGCCAGCAGGATGGATGGGTGGATGGATGGGTGTATGGGTGGATGGATGGGTGGGTGGATGGATGGATGGATGGATGGGTGGGTGGATGGAAGCAGGGCCACCCCACTGCTGTTCCCAGCCCTGCACCCACCTCTCTCCATCACTGCATCCCTCAGTGAAGGACAAGAGGAGAGGAACCCCACCAATGCACAGCTCAGCACAGATTAGCTGGGATTTAAGGCCAACAGCCACAGGCATCCTGGGTGGATCCAGGCAGCTGCTCCTGCACATGCAGGAGTTAGGGTTGGGTTTAGGGTAAGGGCAGGAAGCAGCAATGAAATTGATTGTGACAAGAACCCAGAGAGACCCTGCTCTGCAGCCCCGCTCCCACAGCCCTGCACTGCCAAAGCACATTCCTGGGATAGTTGGGATTTTTTACCTCCAGCAGCCACAGCTCCTGGTTCAGCTTTCCTCCAGCCTCTCCAAAGGCATCTCACATGGAGCCATACAGGTTTGCAACTTGTAGGAATTGCAGCACTTGAAAGAAGGGGGGCAAATTAGGAGGTGGTTGTTAACACGGTGATTCTCTGTGTACCGTGCTTTTTGACACAGATTTTCTTGCATCCTGCCATCACCAGAAGTCCCCTTTGAACATCTCTGTCCTGTCTGTAAATGTTTCTGATCGACAGTTTCATTTTCTTCTGCACCTCCACTAATTCTCTTGGCTTCTACCTGCCTTTGCACTTGTAAGCTCACAGACATTTGCTCCACTCGGTGGCTGTGCCCTTCAAAAAGACTTAAATACATAAATAAAGAGTCTGGGCAGCCGTTCTGATCGAAGCCTACTGAAGCATACAGGACTCTCCTCATTCCTTTCTTTTTTTAATTTTTTTTTTTAATTGGCAGTTTGGGCTTCTTCTGCTGCCATATCATCCAGGCTGCATCCCCTTTTCTCCCCTTCCCACTTTCTGTTATTTAGCGCTCAGCAAATGAATAATTCATGCTTTGTATTAAGCAGAAAAGCATTGCCCCCACCGTGGCCCATGGTTTCGGCAGGGCTGTGTTTCCCTGTGGAGCGATGGAGCGGGGATGGAGAGGGGACGGAGAGGGGATGGAGAGGGGATGGAGAGGGGATGGAGAGGGGATGGAGAGAGGATGCACCGGGGATGCACCGGGGATGCACCGGGGATGCACCGGGGATGCACCGGGGATGCACCGGGGATGCACCGGGGATGCACCGGAGATGCAGCGGGGATGGAGAGAGGATGCAGCGGGGATGCAGCGGGGATGCACCAGGGATGCAGCGGGGATGGAGAGAAGATGCAGCGGGGCCGGAGGCTCGGGCGCGGCGTAGCCGGGCTCAGAGCACCCTCTGCCGCCTGCCGAGGCGAGCCGACCGCCCGTGCGGGCTCCCAGCCTCTCCCTGCGCAAGGAGAAAGCGATTTCCTTCCTAATGAAATAACAGCAATTCCTCAGTTTCGCAGCGGAGGGTTTCCATGCATTCCCTCAGCAGGAATTCAGCCGAGGCAGGGATGGATGCAGCCGGTGTGAGTCCCCTCTGACAGGACAAGGCACGGGAAAACAAGGACCAGCTGCCTCCACGATTCTCACCTTTGTATATTATTATTCCCTGAAGTCATGGTTTCTTCCTCCCTCAAGGCCAGGGCAGGGAGAGCCCAGCACTGACCTCTTCCTCCCTCCCACCCGGCTCCACACGGCCCCACCTCTCTGCCATCAAACTCCTGCTGAGTGTTGAACTACTTTGTCAACACTTGGATTTCTTCTCTTCTCTCAGCTTCTCACCCCACTCCCTTTCTAAATCCAGCCACAAAATACTCTATAACAGAAATGTTCACTGGATACAAGGGGGGAAAAAAACAGGACTTTTCCTTGAAAACTTTCCTTAGCATCCCCATCCTCAGAGGACCATCCCACTGCAGTTGCCCTGGGCAGAAAGAAATATCCAAGAGACTCCTACAAAATTATTTCCTCTTACACCTCTAAGCTGCTTTGGGTGACATATACACTCCCAGTTGTGCAAAATCAGCTTTTGTCAAGATCAGGGATACAGGAGAGCTGCTGCATCACAGAGTCAGCCCCTCTGCCTGTATGAAAAATGTATACTTTTCACACATATAAAGCAGACTTTTATAAATATCTCTATGTGTATGCATGTAACTACATACAAATATACATTTTATATATATATATAGACATAGATATTACATGTATGTATATCTCTGTCCATAAATTAGGTGGGCTGGGAGCAGGGGCAGTGCCTTGGGGCATCCCATGCCATGAGGAGCCTGGGGGCTCCCACACCTCCTGAGCTTCCTCCACGCTTGCAAAACAACTTCATAAACTCACAGAAGAATCTGTGCAAGCTTATAGCCCCCTCAAGGCAGCAGTTCCCATCTCAGCAATGTGACGTGGGCACAGGGGGATGATCCCTCTCCTCCTCCACAGCTACTGCTGACCTCACTCACCCATCACACACAACCTCCCCTGCTCCCTGCCTGCTTCTGTTGCCAAGGAGATGGGGGATGCTCACACAGGCCTGCTTTGTGTTGTGCAGGTACCAGGTTTAGCTATTTTTAGGGAATTTATGTATTTTTTTAATTTATGGGCAGCCTCGGGCACATTCCCACAGGATGAAAATGCTCAGAGCTTCCAGTTCACCCATCCTGCACTGCCTCACACCTCAGCTGGCCAGGTCTCTCATTCCCTCCTCCCCAGCCATCAGCTCCTGCCCTCACCCCTCCCCACGTGAGCTCCTGGCCATTTTTCCATCAGGGCACTGAGTTTTGGGGAGTTTTGCTAGGATTAAGCTGCAGCAGAGCTGCTTGAGCAGGCACAGGAGGGACAGGCCTCCCCTGGGCTTGGGGAGGAGAGAGGCTGGATGGGAATGGTGCTCAGCTCCACTGGCACACTCAGCTCCACCACCACAACTGGTTTGGGGCTGTGCTCTAAATGGGGACCTTGAAATATCTGTATCAAGAATAAGCAAGTACACACAAAACATATTGCCACCACTGAAGCAGGAATAAGTAGGAAAAGTAGGAATTCTCACCATGCAGGTAGAATAAAAAGGACAAACAAAAGCTACTATACGAAGGAAAAAAGCCACAACTTCAAATCACACACCTCTGCTGGGCATCAGAATGGAAAGTGAGAATGTAATTTTTTTAAGGAACTGAACTCTTATTTCTTAAACATAAAGAATCAATCCCACCAATTCCACCCATTGAAGGGTGAAGGGCCTTACCCATAACTTACCCAGATTTTACTCTTGTCCCTCTCAAAGCCAAGCAAAGCCTGGGTGCTAACCAGTGACACACTGAACACAGCATCAGGATTTTCATTTTCACTGAAAGAGGCTGTGCCTAAACTTCAGCACATTGCTCTCCTGGGAAATTAGATATATTGTTCTTCATATTCCTGTCTGCCATAATTGGGCACCACTCCAACGTGTTTGCTCGAAATTAGAGCACCAAATGCATCACAGCTAACTAGAAAGCCCTCGCAACTTTTTGTTTTCTGGCAACTTAATTTTGTTATTGGATTGAAAAAGTATATAAGTGCTGGAGTTAAACCATCCAGTACTTTTACAGAGCAGTAAAAGCCAGATTTGTTGTGCATTTATTCAGCATTTTCACAGCAGTGTGGTACCATATCACAGCCCAAACGCTGCTCGTGTTGTTTGTACAACTCCTCTGTTGACTTCGGAGCAGGGAAACTCCCAGGAGGAAACCAAACAGGGTGCAGCCCAGCTGCTTCCAGAGAGTAACAGTAAATAAGCCAAGCAGCAAAACAAAGGGAAAATAAACTGTGTTTCACAAGGAAAGCTATTTCTGAAGGGGCAGAACAAAGAAAGGTCAAGCAGTGGCTATGAGGGCTCTCCGCAGTGTGCCCAGAGCTCCTGCTCGCCCTCCCCATCTGCAGCAGCACTGGGCAAGTTTCTCCCAGCTGACACCGGAAAACATGGCTCAATTCCTAAAAGCAAGTTTTAAAGAATGCATTGCCTTCTCTCTCACAGCTCTATGGCATCAGGTAATAACAACACCACACAAAATAAAGCAGCTCAGGCTTGTCCCCGCTGGCCTCTGGCTCAACCGTGCCCAAGACACCAATGGGGGACTGGAGAGCAGGGTTTGGCCACAGCAGATTTGCAGGGGAGGAACAGACCTGTGCTGCTAAAATGCAGTTTTAATCCCCCTCGTTGTCACCCTGGGGGATATCCTAACTGGGAGGGCTTTTGCACTGGGCAAATAAAAGGCAGGTCAGCACAGCAGAGCAGCCCTTAATGCACTGCCCTCCCTGTTCATCCCTCCAACAAGGATCTCCCAAAGGCATCAGCCTGGCAACTTTCACTAACAGGGAAATGCCACTTGATAAAAATCCTCCCCAAATACTGAGGAGCAAAGCCTTACACATGGGACTGCCCTCATGGCATCCCCAAAAAACTGAAGATTAGGGCCAACCCATACTACCTAAACCTTTTCCTCTTGGCACTTTACACCACGTTTTAACAAATCAGGTTGGCCTGCACTTGCCCAAAGCCCTGATGTGCAAAAATCCTGGCACAAGCACTGGAAGTCTTTAAAGAAGGGACCCTCCCACCCTGCACATCCAAGCACAGGGCTCTGCACACTCACCTGGGCACATGGGACACTCCCACCCACCCTGCAGGGAAAGGTCACTGCTGAAAGTGTCCCCACCCCATTCACCCAGGCCAGCTGCCACCCCACCTCACTTACCCCACAGGTTAAGACTCCTCTGCAGATGGACAAACAGCTGTAAGAAAATGGTTAAAATCATCCTTGCTTTAGAGTTCTTGTATCATTACCTGTAATTCAGACAATCTCAGAAACATGGGGAAACTTCTTGGATCACACGGAAACCTCCAATAAAATCTTAATTACTGTGAAGTTGATGGTATTTATCAGTGCTCATGCATCATCTCTCACTATATATTAAAAGGTTTCCTGAAAACATACCTATTTAATTACAAACCTGTGAAACAGGAAAATCAGGCTGAATTCAGAGTGCCTTATTATATCCTACTTGCTCTGTTCAATTTTTCTGCTAGAAAAAGAATGATTATCAATAGTTCAGGAACGTTACAGCTATGCACTACCTCATCAAAGGTGTTAAAAAATACAGAGACAGCATGACTTTTGTAAGACAGGGTAGAGAGCCCACTGCAAGTCCTACACTTACAGGGAAGAGAGAAGCAACCTGTCCCTGACACAGAGCTGGAAAATTGTGATAAAATAAAGGTGCACAAAAACATCACTGACTCACACACAGAACATCCCAGCTGTGGCCAACTTCAGTTTTGGGGCTGCTACAACGAAGGTGCACCAGTCTTGGTACAAAGAGAACCAAGGACAGGGGCAGTAAATCTCTTGCATGTCCACCCTCACTCCCTGGTGGAGCTGCACAGGCTTTGGGGCCAGCAAAGAATCACAATTTCTCTCTCTATAGGTCACTAACACACCAGAGAAGTGTTGCTGCACACCTGTATTGCCCTGTAAAAGCCACCCCTCCTCAGCTGTGACTTTGCTTTGAAATGTCAAACTCCTGAGCAGCTTCGAAAATAGTTACCAAGTTTTATTAAAAAAAAATAACCCAACAGCAAATCAACAAAACAAAAGTCTGTAACTGCTGTGCCACGAGAACTTCTCCTCACAAGTGCCAGTACTGACAATAATGTGCCAATTTCCCAGTCCAAAACTCCATGAATTTCAACTGCTGGAGGGAGATGGATGCCTCCAGCTTTTCTAACAGAACAGGAACATTCAGTTTTTAGCTGAGAAAAATTATACGGAGTGAAGGGCTGCCTGTGCACTTAAAACAAAATTTATTTATTTAAAACAAAACCAAGAGCTCTCCTCTTGCAGATCTTCCCCTCCTCCACTGGCCTCTCCAGTGTATTTCTAAGCTACTGAGCAAGGAGAACAAAGTACAGCACACCATGTAAGAACTTTAATTTTTCAGTGTCTTCCCCACTTACCTGCCACAGCTTTGCAGACACTGCCCAGTCACTGCCTGTGGAGATCAAGAATTACAACCAACTCTGGCCACAATTACAGGGATGCTCTGACAGTGTTTTGGCCAAATGTCTCAGTGTTTCTTTCCACTCAGTAACGTGACACAATCTGAAAGACTGACTGCAGTTTACAAACAGTGAAAGTCTTGGGGTCAGGTCCCACATGGTGTCAGGTGAGTGCAACCCTTGAGGAGCTAATCCTCTTTTTCAGAGACGCTGATCTCCCACGGGCCTGCTGCCAGTGCCTGTTCCACAGCAGGGGCTGGGGGCAGCTTTGTCTGTATGCAAGGAATCATCACCAAATTAACCTATCACCAGGATTAGACCCTCACAATTGTTAATTATTAGTTTAAGTTGCCCATGAGAGGAGGAATTTAAACATAAAACCAACCAAAAGCTAAATATTCAGTACAGAAGATCAGAAATGCTTCTCAGATTTTCACCTTCATAATCAAAAGTGTCCCTGATTATATTATTTTATAATTGTGCTCTAAATTGTGTTTTATGTCCTACCTTCTGCAAACTGTTGTAGTTAGGAGTGTTTGGGTGAGCAGGTTGCCCTCAAGGAGAGGGTGTTTTATTAAACCTTCAGTGGACAAACACAAAACATTTCAGATGTTTCAGACACCTTTCCCTGCTTAAAAACCAACCAAACCAAACCCACTGTGCATTGATGCCACTCCAAGACCCCTAAGACAACAATGAAATGTCCAGATTCATGAAGTCACACACCTCCAAAACACTGACAAAACAAAACAATATAAAAATACCCCAAAGTGCATCTTTAGCAAACAGCATCCCCTCAGGTAGACTCCTCTTCTACTGTACCAAAAAGAACAAATCCAAGTGGAGAAAAGATTTAGAGAGAAAAATACATTAGCAAATACAGATAAATTTGTTTTTAATAAAGGAGTTAATTTTCTTTCAATCCTATATAAAACAATAGCAATTAAAAACTTCATTTTTGAAAGTAAAATATTTACATATGAACAAGTAACTGTGCAAAATTTACATGAAAAAAAAATGGAAAGACAGGATTTCCTAAAAGACAAAATAAAAGGGGTGTAACAGTTGTCAGGTGTTGATAAAAATACTGATCAGCATTCAGTTTACACGCAAGAGAGTTAAATTCTACCATGAGAGTTCACACAAAGAAAGCCAAAGTATTTACAGTCATAAAAGTACTATCAATAGACAATTTAATACAATAACCTCTGAAAATATAAAGAACCAATTAGTATATTTGTAATAAAAAAATAGGTACAAAGAAGGGACTTTGCTCTGGACATCTTTAAAGTAGGCCCACAGCTTGCATACAGTCTTTTAGCAAAATAATTATAGTTTACATAGCCATTTTTATGTTATGTGCCAAAAATTATGTACAATTACTGACAAAATACACCAACCATTTTTCAACACTTGATTCACACTGAGAAACAGTCTTTTGATGATTCCTCTCAACTTTTGATTTCATTTAATCTAAGCTTTCACTTTAGCTAAAAAACACAGTGCAAGTAAAATATATTTATGCTGAAAAGGTTTCTCTTTTTTTCCTTTTTTTCCTTTTTTAACTTTACAGCTTTACAAACTATAGCAAATAAAATGCATTTTTACAGATGCTGCTAAAACATTCAGAAGTAACCCTCCTTTATGGGATTTCAGGGCCTCTAATAAGCAATAATGTGATTAAAATTGAGGTTATGTTTAAAATTAACTGTATATCCCTCTAGATTTTGAGCATTTTGGGGAAAGATAAATATTCTTAAAAAATCAGTTTGCTTTGCTAACTGACTGTTTAAAAAAAAAAAGCTAAATGAAATGAGGTCATCTGCTGTAGACATATGCCTATATAATGGATTTAGTTGAATAAAACTGAACTAAAATGAACAATTAATGTTGAAACTGCTACAGGGCTGACAAAGGGTAGCTAGTTATTTGCTAAACGATTCCATCAGTCTTTATATATGGCTTGTTTGGCAAGAAGGCCACTCAATCAAGAGATGAGTTAAAATTTAATTGTCCTTTTATAGTATCCACAGGCCTTGTAAGTATCCTCACTGTTACAGAAATGTATTTCTCTCATACTGAAGAGTTTATTTATAAACAGGAATATAAAACTGTTCCATGTAAAGAGGTGGTTGTTTTTTAAACAATATCCCATTTGCTCGTTACAAAAAGGCGTCATTTGCAAATATATTAAAAAATGTCCTCAGGCGTCTCTCCGTCAAAAATACCTTGATCTTTTCCATTTTACTTAAGGAATGCTTTGTATAGCAATAGTGAATGGCTTGTCTCTCGCTCATTTTCTAAACAAAATATGAGGTCCCTGAGGTTCACCCGCGTTATCCTTTGTCGCGTAAACTGTCTGGCTGTTCCGACTCCAGAGCTGCCTGGGACTGCTGCACTCGAACCAGATCCCTGCAAAGCACAAGAACAGGCCCATCAGTCCATGCCCAAAGCATTCCAGAGCTTTTCAGGGAAACAAGGGAGGTAAGAACGACGGGACTACGTACAGGAAGCTGTATGCTACCAGAGTAGAGATTGTCTTTTCAATTCTTATTTATTAACAACAGTTGAACAATCAGAAGCTTTCAGTTTTCAGAAGTGACGTCAAACAGAGACAAAAGAGCCCCAAAGCACTGCTTGTATTTTTAGGAAGGCACTAAGGACAGGCAATACCAACAACCAAACCAAACAGAAGATGCAGGATTCTTCCCAATGCTAGCATAGAAATCCCAAGGGCAGCCCTGGAGTTCTGCATAACGCGGGGAGCAGTTCTATTCCCTGGACAGAATAATGTCCCAGATCCCCCCTCTCCATAGCAGGGTGCCGTGAGCTCTCCTTTTGGTGACAACAGCTGTAACCGAGCTCAGGACTGTGTTTAGGAGCAGCTCTGCCAGACACAGCCCCACACTCTCCAACGACCTCTGAACGCTTCTCCATCGCTCATCACTCATCCCTCTGGCCCACACTGGGAGATTCCCAAAGCGGCAAGATAAACAAACACTTTATTATTAGATTGGTCATGTAAGAAAAAAAAACAAAAAAAGGGGGGAAAGAAGAGAAAAAGAGAAAGAAACAAAAGGCGCGGCTCGGCAGGGCCGGGGAAGGCGCAGCCCAGGCCGCCGCAGCGCCGCAGCCGCACCGGCAGATGGCGCCCGAGCGCCGGGCGCGTCCCTCAGCGTGAGGGCGGGAACGGCCCGGGCGGCGCCGACACCGAAGCGTTCGTCTGCCGGGACCGCGATACTGTGCTCCGCCTCAGCCGCCAGTTCCGTTCTCCCTCCAATTTCATTTACTACAATAATGTTCTCTTTGCTATTTTCTTCAATGGAACTTTGGTACGTCATGACACCAGACGATGCAAACACGCTCCAGCAGTGACTAAAGGCTTATCTGCCTGTGAGTTTGGAGGATTTTAAAAACTCTGTTTAATAAAAACACCCCCTAAAAAGCCAAAATTTAGAGTAGTGCACGAGGCATGTAAGTTGCTGAGGCTCACACTAACAAGGTGTGAAAATATTGTATTTAATCAGCGAACATTACTGATTATCAAAGCAACCTGAACTAATGATCTCTCTACCTTAGTCGAACACTATTCAGTGCAGGGGAACTTGCTTCACCACACTGCTATCAGTGAAGTCAGATTTTTGATTCTCAAGCAAGTCACCTGTTGACCCAGCAAACACCAAACCACCAAAATCCTGGAGTTAGAAGTGCTTAAAGGCTGGATTTTAAGGTGCTCACACAATTTGGGTGTCTCATTTTCATCAACTTCAAGGGAAATTAGAAGATGCAGGAGAGCATTGGATCCTCACTACATTTTCTCAAACACACACATATGACTAATAGAAACAGAAATAATGGTAGGAAGGGGTTTTGTTCTTTGTTTTCCAATATTCCTTAGTAGAAGCTCAAGCCTAATTTTATCATGTAGACAAGAATACTTTAAATGCAAAGGTAAAATTTCAGCAGTCTTTAAAGACACAAAACTATGTATGGAATAAGCTAAGCTTTTTGGCAACTTTCAGTTAAATCACATGGACAGAAAACTCTAAAACTGACAACAACCTGTTTTGTTCTATCTGGAAACAACACAGTGCAATTACTACTTAGAAGTGATTTTATATGTAATTAAGAGTCAGCATTCCTAGACATCAAAAGCTTCCATTTACAAATCTGTGTCTAAGTAATGACAAACCTTATTTTCCACACTTCTTGTAATATGCCTTAACCACAAACTGCATACAAATGGTGACAAGTGGAGCCCAATTTAAAAATGTCAAGTGACACAGCAGCAAAAGCACAGCTGTGAGTATCAGATCAAAGGCAGCTGGTTCTTAATTAAACAGACAAAAACATTAGATTTCCAGGGAACCTGCAGTTAATTGGTTAACCAGTGATTAATCCAGGGTAACTAAATTAGTCAGATTGAGATGAAATACAAACAAGTGTTCACAGTAGATGCAAAATGCATCCCATAACCTAAGTGACATTAACAGACCATTAAGGTGGCACAGCTGAGCTTGCAGGAGTGAGCAATGCCAACATTAACTCTGCATGAGGTACTTCAGCATATTCCTCTGAGACAACTTCATTTGTGTACACATCTATCTTTGCAAAGTGCCCCACTCTGCAATTTTCATAATTTTAAACCACATCTATAAACCTTTAATAGAGTAATTTGTCAACTTAAATAAAAACAAATCTTATTATCAGTAGCAGATATTTTAGTAAATTTCGAAACTTAAAACTACTTTAAAAGATGCTCAAGAGGCTTGATTTTTTTTATAAACAAAAATACCATTTACTAACATTCAGATTGCTCTCTACCATTTCATATCAAGCACATGTAAATTATTGCTTCTAGCAATTCAGTATAAACTTAGGTGAACTGTTTTGAGGCTTTTCTACAGTAAAAATGCTTTAGCACTGAAAATTCAGAATGCTCAAGAAGTAATAAACAGAATTATTAAACTATTACTATCCTGTCACTTGCTATCAGACCCAAAACCCCACAGGGAAAAATCCTTAAATTATGAAGAGAGCTTTTGGCCCAATAATGACAATTTCCAGTAAGATTTTGTTCCTTTTAAACACTAGAGAAATCCCAAATTGAATGTCTCATGCAGAAAGCAATTTTATACCATTTCATGTTTATTAACTTGTTTAGAAATATAGCAGAGAGTCATCTACCAGAACATAAATTAATATTCAATGAAATAGACACTGAGCATTCTGATACTTAGTCTGCAGAGAAGTTTTTAAAAGGCAGATTCCACAGTAGAATATACAAAGGATGTGCAAGAACATCCTAATCAGATGGAATTGGTCAAACTGATCTGCTGTGGAGACACTAAAACTAAGTCAGATCAACTGCTGAAGAAAGAAATTAGGCAAGTTCCTGTAACTTGAAGCTTCTGCTGTCAAATTTAGCAGTGACTCAATTCTACCTCCCCACCTACCTCAGCAGCATCACTCTGCACTTCAAGTTAGATTGGTTACAGACACAAAAATCTCTCCCCAGAACTATGGAGGTCCAAAAAGCTGAGACTTGTGAGATCAGAAATGTTTTTTTTAATATTCCTTCAGTTTCATGAATCAGGGTATGACAACTCAGATTTTATTACATATGCCACTCTGCAGCTGCTAAAAATTCCTCCTGGCCTTGGAGCGAGCAACTCTGAACACAAAATCCACTTCTGCTGTTCAGGGAGCTTCTACAAACTCGGGAAAAAGCTCTGAACAGAAAGGTTTGCACAGAGGCTGAGGCAGCAAAACCAAGGATGACAATTATACTGTACCTCTGTCCCTGATCCAGATCCTGGTGAGTCTACTTTCCTTTTCTTCCTGGGACCGATGGCAGCTAACGCAGTCAAGTTGGCATCCCTCTGTCTCATCTGTGCTAACTCTTGCTGCTGCATCTGTGTGTGCCACAACAGGGAAAGTTCATTATTTCTCTTTCAATTTCCAAAATGAAAGTTCAGGTTAAGGTCAACACTCACCTCCTTGGCCTTCTGTTTCAACCTAAGCTGTTCTGGATCTTCTTGTCGAGATCGAGACTGTGTTGATAAAGGGATGAACATGAGGTGGTTGGAGGAAAAGAAAGAAAAATTAATTCAGTTACAAAAGCAGTTCAAGATTATAACTGTTACATAGCATAGGAAAGCTTTTCTTAAACTTCAGCAGCAAGTGGAGAATACCTACCACTCCCAGAGCGAGCAACAGGGGTAAACAACTTTTAGAAATTAAAAGTTTTCCATTTCTCAGTTTCAGGTATCTATTTTTGAAAAAGGCATCCCCTTTTTCTGCTTTGTTAAAGACAGCAAAGGAGTAGCCAGGCAATTATGCCTTAAATGAAACCATTACAAGACACAAATTACACAGATCTGAGACCTGAATTACACACTTTGAATACGAACAAAGGAACCAGACCTGTACTTTTTGGAACAATTCCTCCCTTGCTGTGTAACTAGGCACTGACTCAGAGCAGATCTTTCTGCTACACCTACACACACAGGTCAGGCTGCAGGCTGAACAAAGTGCACCTGAGTGACCCACAGACCATTGACATCACCAACTGCCCACTTCACTGGGCACCTGCAATTCCTTGTATGTCTCATACTTGTATAATCACTAAATTGTCCAGGTTAGAAAAGACTTTTAAGAACATCAAGCCCAGCTGCTTTGCCAGCACTGCCAAGCCCACCACTAAACCACGTCCCCAAGTGCCACATCTACACAAACCTGCCAAGGATGGTGACTCAACCACTGCCCTGGGCAGCCTGTTCCAGGGCTTGACAACCCTTTCAGTGATGAAATTGTTCTCAGTATTCAATCTAAACCTCCCCTGACGCAACTTGAGGCCATTTCTTCTTGTTCTATCAAATCCTGAGTGTTGTTAAGCCCTTACATTCTTTAGACCAACAAAAAAATAAATTTACATACTGACATTATCAGCTTGTACTGGATCACAAAACCAACAGAAAACACAGGTTGTTTTGTGAATTATTTCTAGGGCGCTCTTACCTAATTATATTCATTCTATATTCACTGAGTAAAACCACTAAGCTGAATATTTACATTCATGTTTACATCAACTGCTTCCTATTTATTTTATTTTTCCAATTTGTAAAAATGTTTCTGAATTCTATTTCTAGCCTCCAAAACACCTGTAACCTCCCTAATACATTTAAGAGTACCACCAAGCTGTAAAATTCATCTTTTTTGACAATTCAAAATGCAAAACCTAAGTTGTAAGACCTCCTTTAATTTGGGAACACACAATGAGAGTGGCATGGAAGCTGTTTCAATGAAAAGCAAAACTGAGCTCTAGTTAAGAACACATTCATCAAGTTCCATCTTTGAAGATTAGTCTTCCCTTCATTGCAAGTGTTTTAGAATGAAAAGAAACTCCACAGTTTGGATGTCAAAAATGACACTTTGCAAACACGTGTGAAAGCCACGACTTGCCTTTGCTGCGCGCATTAAAATTTCCCTTTCTTGTTCATCTTTCCGCTGCTTCTCTATTTGATCAAGTTGTTCAAAGAACTTGAGCTGTGCCCGAACGTCACTTGCTTGTTCATATCTTTCATCATCCTGAAAATACAGCAAATATGTTTCTCATTACTCCCTTAAAAACAAAGCTGTTAACTTGTACTGTACTGGGGAAGAACATACACACTCAAAGCTCCAATGTTCACTTTGTCCTCTTCAGACAAATAGCAAGAGTATATTTACACCAGTCAAACCAGCTAGAACTCTTAAAAGCATTTTGTTCTATTCCATGAATCATCAGATTTTGACTTCTAAACTAATATCATCACAGCTTTAACCTCTCAAACATTTCACAGGGCTGTGTGATTTTTTTTAAATGCTGCTCAGACATTTGCATCTATTAGGAACACACATCTGTCAGATAGCAGTCTCTTGAGAATTCAAAGCACTGCTTTTATCTGTCTGACTCTACACTCACTCACACTCTAAACATTTGACATAATAAATAAAGGGGAGGGCACAGTTTCTCTGCATTTGTTTTAAAACCATTTTGTATATGCAAGCTGAAAAGTTCTAGTCACCCATGTGTATTAATATCTTAATGGAAGATGAATCAGTCAAAGAGAATAAACAACCTGATTTCACAGAACAAAGAACACCTGAACTCCTGCATTACAGTCAACACCACAGCCTGCTGAATTTGTGCAATTTTGCCATTTGATTTGTGCAATTAAATACAGTTACCTTGTAAGAAATATTCCTTTGTTGAGCAGTCTCTGATAGTTTTTCCACGAGGTTTTGTAGTCTTTGTTGTGTAGCATGTGATACGTAGCTAACTACATCAGGATGGATTTCTGTTATTCCATGTTTTTTACCTACAATCAGGACACAAGCAGGTTGTAAAAAAATAATTTTACAATACAGCTAAACATGAATATAATCTCAGTCACAGAAATTTAAATGCCTTTTGCTAAATTAGACTTTCAGGTTTGTCTCAGACCAGCATTAAAGAGGAAATTACACACATATTACAATTTATATTAAACAAAATCTACAATCTATTAATAAATGCTGTGTACTACAGTGTAACAAATAATTCAAGATTGCCTTTTGTTCCACCATCAATTCTAAATTACTAAGTAAAGCTGATAAAAATGCTTCTGGACTTATTTCATTGTTTGTGTCATGCTTGTTACACCTTATCTGTTTATACAGTCAGACTTTTAACCAGGTTGAGTAGTTTTGATGTTTAATTGCCATCACTTTTGAAGGCAAATCTGTTTGCTATTCCTTGACACTATTCTACTTTCATAAGACAAATGACTGCCCACAAACATCTGAATATACCAGAAAATATCAGAAGGTAGGGACTCCAGCAACTTTTAACTACTGAAACCAATTTCTATGGAAAATGCCTTCAATTAAACCTAAGAATAGTGAAATTAGTTTTTATTAATGTTCAAGATAAAAGAACATACCTATTTCTAATATCCTTCTTTGTAAAGGTGCTGGGAAAAGGAAGGTTTCATCTTTACAGGACCTTGTTAATGTGCCCACGAGCTCAGAGTTTGTTGCCAATATCCGAGCACTTTCTTCTGACAGGTTGACTCCAGCCATTGATGCAACATCATTAATGTCATCATCATCCCTTAAAGGAAGGAAAATTTATTACAATCATAACATTTAGGGTTTATCTGCACACACTGCTATGATACCACAGCTGCATATAATGAATTCCACCATAAACCTGAATACTTAATTTTGCATTTTGTTTGCTTTTGTTATATGATAAAATGCAACTCATTTGTTTGTAAATGAGAAATTACTGCTTTGACTTCAAAGAGCACTAATTTTGTACTTCCTGTTTTTTCAAGATCCTTTCTTATGTAATGTTTCAACACCTTGAGAAACAAGAGACCAGACAAATCACTACCACAAAACAGTAATAATCTGCCCTCATCACTAGGACAGGCTGTACATCTGAGTAACTCAAGCAGAGCTGGGAGAAGTGAAGGAATGAATTCCATTTGCTTGTCTGGGCAGGAATTGTTTATGAGGTTTAGTGCCAGCTAAATGCTAAAACCAGTCTGGCACGAGTATGTCCAGTGATGTTTGTTGAAGTCTTTAATGAAGAAGCAAACCTGCTCCCAGAAAATCCACCTCTAGGTTATTGTGAGTTTCCCAAACCAGATTCAGCACCTCTGCAGCACCCAGGAAGTTCTGAGTTCAGCTGCCCAAGCAGCACAAGCACAAACATAGTTCCTCACCTAAAAGAGCCTCCCCCAGGTTCTTTCAGTTTATTCTTCTGAGCAGCAGCTACTTGTGTTGAAACAGTGGCAATAGCTTTGTTTCCAGGTAATACTGCTGGTTTTACCACAGGTACTGCAAGAAGACAGACAGGATTTGTACTCCATCAGTGAGAGTTCAGATGTGCAAGCCAGTCACAGGTAGTTATGGCAATGGGTCTGGTACAAAGACTGACCTCAATAGCTTCTGTCAGCAGCTAAAAACAGGACCCTCCCACACAATTCCAGCACCCAAACAATATCTGACTGTCAATACTGCCCCAACAGATGTGTATCCCCAGCCACTATGGCACCACACATTGGAACAATGTACAAACAGGGCACTCATGAGCTGACATTCATAGAACCACAGAATGGTTTGGGTTGGAAGGGACCTTAAAGATTATCTCATTCCAGCCCCTCTGATATTTTTCACCAGACCAGGTTGCCCCAAGCCCCATCCAGCCTGGCCCTGAAGACTTCCAGGGATGGGGTGTCAGCAACTTCTCTGGGCAAGCAATCCCTAAACCACACTTCAGGTAATGCTATCAAATATGGTATCTCAATTATCTCGACCTCTTACCTGTCTGAAGTTGATTCAGCTGGATTTGAGGAGTGGTGAGCATAATCCGACTGTGTGGTTGCCGCAATGCCACCATGGGTGTCTGTGTCAACGTTACTTGGGGAGGCCTTATCAATGCCCCTGCTTTTTGAGACTGTTGGATAACCTGCAAACAATAAGGAAAAAAAAAAAGAAGTGTAAGTCCCCTGAGAATCAGGTGGGAAGAACAAACCCTAACAGTACTTTAACCAACATGCAATTTAAATTATACTTCTTTTCTTAGCAGCTGATTTTTCTGAAGAGCTCAAAGACTGACGAATTTGAGAAGCAAAATCCCTGTTTATCAAAAAACCCCCCCATGCAATACCAAAGGCTGCACTTCAGCTCTCATACCAGTGGCGTGGACTGCCCTTGTTTACTGACACCAACTTGTGTGGGCTGGGTGAGGCTGATGACGGGCTGCTGCAGGGTACTGGTGACAGTGGCAGTGGCCTTGCCCGCCGTGCGCTGCACCGAGGAGCTCAGCAGCACGGCCGCCGCCGACGGGATCGTGGCTATCGTCGCCTGCGTCGTGGGCTGCTGCTGCTGGCTCTGCTGGATGAAAGCTGCAGAGTCTGGGGTTAACTGTCTCAAGGCAGGTAAACTCCTCTGCAAAGGGGAAAGGGAAGAGTTTTGTTGAGTTGTTTAATCCTGGCTCGCGCAAAATATGAATTATAACAAAGCAACGCGTTTCGTTTCAGTCCATTGGATCGGTCTGTGGGCACCCGAGAAAAGATGAGCACAGAGCCTGCTCACAGCCAGTAAACAGGACAGAGGGACACTCTCCTTTAGATTCCATGGACATCCAGGTTATGCAGCCAACCTGGAACCCCTGGTAGGTATTTAACAACCCAAGCCCATGCTGCCTTCCTTGACTGTGGTCCTACAAACATTCTGGGACAGCTTGAAAGTCACACTGAAACACCAGGGAAGATTTCAGAATAGCTCAACAGTGTTTTAGTGGCTTCTTAAATTAGTTGTTTTCTTATGGCAACAATCTTTGTCCTCAGGAACAGCTCAAGGTTGAACAAGCATTTAAGAAGCCAGAAGTGTCAACACACACCTCCAGCTATATTCCTTAATCATACATTAATCAAGCACTTGTATTCTTACTATTCAATGCTGCTGTACTTTCCCTCATTTTCAGATGGTAAATGTTTTGCAATAAATACTATTTTGAGATGTGTTCAACTACTATAAAATTTATGACAAATGTGATTTATTATTGAGAGATGACAAATTTCCTGCTTATCCATACAAAGAGGCCTGCAGCAGAGGCAAAAGACTTGCCCAGAAGGCACAGTTTTTCTCTATCACTGAATCCCTTGTTTTCTTTCTAAGCCTAAAAAGAGAGCAATAAATCAATTCATAGGTTTGCTGGTCTAAATCACAGAAAGAAAACTTTTCAGATTCGTCAAAAGAGCTACAAGGTATCACCATGGTAAAAGTTACATTACTGACTATGCCAAAGAATCACAATAAAACACTCTTGGAAAAAAGAGGCAAAAAATATTTTTTAAGGGAGCAAAAGCCTAACCAGGCACCATTCAAAACTTCCATTTACAGAATTTTGGAGTTCCACCTATAATGGCAAGAGATGTGCTTGTGTTCATTGCCCTTGATATATAAGCATTATAAGAAATAAAGAAAGGCTAATGAAGACAAGTTACCTTCAGGAAAGGCACAAGGTAAGGTTGAGGTGAAGAATTAAGTTCTCTGTACAGCCTACTGGTAAAGTCTTCTGGTTCAATTTTCCCATCCTTCAAAACAGAAAATCCAAATGAACAAACTTGTAGAAATTAACTTTTACAGATATTACACACACACAAAAAATTAAGACTTATTGAAAGTCAGTGGTTCAATCATCCCTATTTTTAGTTACCAATAGCTTTATGGTTGTAACTAATTTTACTACAAATTTCAAGTAGCAAGACCTACAGACATCTGGTTATTATGTGATAACATCTGGAATACACAGCCCTACCCTAACTTAAAGGTTGCTAACAACCAGGCTAAGCAATACTAGTACTCATTCTATAAATATTAAGTATGTCAAGCTTTTATATTACTGTCAGGCAACATTAATTATCTTTTTTTGTAAAAACTTGTGATTTCCTACACTCAGCTATTGCACTAGCTGTAGTGTCTTCCCTCAAGTACATAAGACATCATTTTATTCATTGTTTTATCAAAATGTTGAATTTAAAGAGCATTACTCACACTTCAACTGAACTCATGTTCTCATGCATTAATATGAGCAGTAATGTCTCAGTTATAAACTTAACGGAAAATTCATGCATTTATTTTAATTCAGAAGAAGCTGAGTTAATTTGATTTAGCTCAGATTTCATAAATTTCTCCCTCTTCAGAAAAAAAAACCAAACAGTTTTGAGTCTGAATTTGCCCAGCTGCTGTATTTACAAGTTTTAATGAACTTTTCTTACCAGCAGGTTCTGTACTAATTCTTTCACGTTAGCCGCAGTCTCTGTGGACTGTTTTCCAGATGATGCCAGTTTTATTAATGTGGACAGAAAGTTTTTGCATTTCTTCACATTTTCCATAGTTTCCTTGGAAGGAAGAGTAAAAGGAAAAGTCAGAGAAAGGAAGACAAACTCTTAATACATGATCTGACCATATACTCTGTGAAATAAAGTCACTTAGTTGATCACTGCAGAGTACTATTTATAGATACATGTCCCTCACTGCTTAAGACATAATCACACTGAAATTATTTTGCTTCACATATATATGCATTGTGCATTTTTGTTATCAAAATTTAAGAAATTATGACTCTTCATGAAGTTAGGAAACACCAAGTATTTTAAGAATTGTGCATTTTATATGGGAAAATACATTTTTATATGGGCATTTTATATGTTTTAGCAGGACAACAAATAGTAAAGCTCTTTTTTCACAGTGCTTAGTGCACGGATTCTCCCTGTTTTGCAATCTTGGAAAAATGCAGCTTGAATGAATCAGTGCCAACTGCTTCTCCCTTCTCATACTGATTCTACTCTGCAGTGCTGAACAATTCACTGTTCTCTAAAATACATCTAACATATTTTTAAAAATGAGTGCTTTAATACTGTCACAGAAATAAAAATACTTTGACACTTCTTGAAATTCAGGTGACCTGTATCCACACCTTGTCAAATCTATGGGTTTACTAGAAGTTTACCTTTTCAAGGTCAACAGCTCAGAGAATTCCTGCACCTTTACTAATCTCCACTCCCATCTGTGTTTCCATGTATGTGTATATACACACATCCATGCATATGTGAGTAGCAAAAAGAGATGTTAAATGTATCAGAATCTTACTGTGGCAGCAGTGGAGGTGGCCGTTGTCCCTTGCACTGTTCTCTGAGGAGTTCCAGTTTGTACAGCTGTTGCTGTCCCCAACGTGGTTGTTTGTGCAGTACCACCCAGAACTATCTGAGGCTGCAGAGAATACAAACAAATAAGATTATTTTCCTTGGAATGTACTAAAAGGCTGTTTTCCTGAGCCATCAAACAGAAAATGAGGCACAGGGCAGCAGAACACCTTTCTCAGCTGCTATAAATAAGTTATTCATGTGAGATCGTGTGGTGCAGTGGAGAGAAACACCCACCAGATGGCACTAAAAACATTCAGAACGGGGATCCCAAAGTTGATTAAAAATAGCGCGATTTTTGGTCACTGAATTAAATACCTTACACACACCCTCAGCCACTGGGGTTTCAAAATACCACTAAAACAAGTGCTGAATTCCTGTGAATTCAACAGATTTTTTTTTTGCCTGTTTCCTTAAATGCCACTTCCAAAGGGAGGAATGTCTAAAAAGGCACAACTGACACAAAAGCTCGGGTCTTACCGAGGTCTTTGTGATGAACAACGGGCAAAACATTTTTCTAGTTTTGTAGACAAATTGGTAATTTACAGTTGGAATATCGACCCTAAAGAATCACCACTGTAAGCAAGATCTTCTCACGTACACAGCTCATTCATGGGCTTCCAAGAGTCTAATTATTAACAACAACACAACTCTGGAGACAACAATTCCCACCAAGCTACAACTGACACTCAGAATGTTCACAAATCATCTGTAAAGTTGCTTTTTAAATAAAGATGCACAAGAACAAGGCTCCCCTGCAGTCAAAGCCAACTTTCATTGGTATTTGGGGAGAAACTAAAGCAGACAAGGATTTCATTTGTCTCAGTTTTTTGAAATCAGGATAAATGAAGTCCATGGTGTGCTCATTACAGCACAAAATATGCAGATGGAATGATTTATTTTTTTTTGTCCCGTATAACAGCAGTGCAAATTAAGGAGACTCAGTTAGGTAAATTAACTCTTAGATCTAGAAAGATCACTGGCATAGGGAAAGGCTCTCTGAGGGGAAAAAGGTTAACTGGATGCATAGCAAAACCTGCATGTTTTAAATTAAAACTCTCTAATCCTGTCTACTCAAAGGATGAAGAAAGCACAACGAGACAGATTAGGCAGCAGCAATCATATTGTATCACTGCTGCCTGGAAGCCATGTGGAGAATTTCACACTCTTGCACTGGTTTTTAAACTCTCACCATCTCAACAAAAATTTCCAAGCAAGCCCTAAATGAATAAAGGCCAGGCTATAGGAAAACAGCCCAGACTGACAGCACTCTCTATCCTTGAGTTATCAGTCTCCAGAAGGACACAGACCACAGCAGACTCATGTGAAAGGGAGAAGGCTTGGGGAAGAGAAGGCTGGCAGCACAGTCATCTTTGCAATTGTACATTTTGCTGCAGAATTCAGAGGACTGCAGATCCATCACAGGAATAACACCACAGCCCCTAATCCAAAGGGAATTCCTGTCACTTTTCTTGAGCCAGAAAGCATAAAGGTATTTTATTTTAGGCAGCTCTGTGATTATACAAACTACTAATAAAACACCTTTAAATAGAGATACGCATAGGTATAACATGAAACAACAACAATATACACATAAAAAATTATACCTGTACATCCAAAACATACACTGAGACCTGCAAATATTTTAGAAAAGCTATTCCAGAAGGTATTTCTTCCCTGCACTGAGCAATTGCATTTCCTGTGTGCCTGGCAGCCTGGTGCACACATTCCTTCCCTGCACACTCACCTGCACAACCGGGGGACGCTGCAGCGTTGTCGTGGGTTGCACCGTTGTTTGGGCCTGAGACACTTGCTTGATAATCGTAGTTGGTGTCACCTGTCGGGCAATAATGGGTGTTCCTGGGGCCTGGGGAAGAAGTGAAAAAAACCCAAACATATCAGTGCCTGTAGTTAAATATCATCTGCCTTATCTAGTATTCTGATTCTGCATAGTTACCTTCATTACAGGTATCAAAGAATGCATCTGAAGCACTAGAAAACTGTCAGAGAAATTTTCAGTCTTGAACTTAATGCAACTGTCAAAACCCCAGTGTAATCTACCCATATTCACTTTTCTCTTTTAGTCTGATATTTATTCTGGGGAAGAGAGTTGTACACATTAACCATATATGGTCTTCTTTATGTCAAAGTTTTAAGCTTAATGAGATTCAGATATGTAAAAATATTTTTGATGAGTAACAGCCAAGCTGTAACAGAATTAGGAACAAAATGCAATGCCTATGCCATGTAGAAAGTAGATTTAGATTAGATATTAGGAAGAAATTCTTGGCTGTGAGTGTGATGAGGCCCCAGCACAGGCTGCCCAGAGAGGTGTGGACTCCCCATTCCTGGAAGTGTTCCAGGTCAGGTTGGATGGAGCTTGGAGCAACCTGGTCTAGTGGAAGGTGTCCCTGCCCATGGCAGGAACTGAATGAGCCTTAAGATCCCTTCCAACACAAACAATTTTATGATTCTGTGGATCTATAGAAAGTCTGTATATCCCCAGTTAAATCTACAGTTTCCTCAAATCACCAACATCGGGTGTATTCTTCACAGGGAACAAAAACACATCTTACAGATTTAGCACTGCAGCCTCCTGGACTGACCTGCACAGTGGATATCTGCACTGGGGGTGCACTGGTGGGTGTAGCAGGACGAGGAGTCAGAGTGTTCTGAGGCTGAGACTGGGCATGTGCCTGTGCCTGCATCTGTGCCAAGGCCTGCTGGGGGATCATCAGCAACTGCCCGTTCTCACTGCGCACCAGGACCATGCCTGCAAAACAGAGCGGTCAACAAACACACATCCTTTGCAAATATCACACAACATATTCTTCTGTTTGTTTTTCTTTAATCCAAGGTGGATACATATGGAATTAATGTACTGCTAAAGGACTAGGCAGCTAACAAAAGAGGTTTCGAATAAAAGCAAAATATCCAGCTGCATTATGGCGTTTTCTGCACAATAGCTTGATTTCCAAAATATTCTTTCTCTATCTAAATGCTCAGTATGGTGTGTATCAGAACACAGGGAGTTGTATTTGCCCCAATCAAAATATTCCATGTGTTTAGAATTTAAAATTAGCAGTCCTGTTAAAATCCTACCTGCTCTTTACTACAAAATCTGTTTTATGAGACACTACAAATTAGGCAAGATTCCTGTTTGTCTTTGAAAGGGGAAGAAAAATAATCAAACATAGGCTTCACCATCAACAGGAACACAATTGTCTAAGTTCTAAATTAATTTCCCATAACCAATTTAGTAATGAAAGTGGCTATAAAATCATAATCTCTCTCATGTGCATCAGCAACAGACTGCACTGTGCCATGTTACACCCCAAATGAAAAATAAAGCAGTGAGGGAAATGAGGAAGTCATTCCCTGCTCAGTCACTCAGATCAATACACTTAACCCCACTGGGTAGCTGTAGGGAACCAGATTTTAACAGGCAGATTTTCAGATGAGACTCTCTCTTCCTCGAAGGCACAAACAGGATCTGGAGAACATGAACTGTTTTCCAAGAGCTCCTTCATTCAGCACGCCTCACTCAGTCCCTGAGAGCCTCAGGACCTCATCAGCTCTGAAAAAGCCACCTAAGGAAACAAACTGGGTACTCAGAATTAGTTGTTTTTCTGAACAACTACAGGAAGAACCTTCACCATGAAAATCAAGAGGCACTAATGAAATCAGAAACTTTTTCTTAAGTGTTGTTCAGTGAATCAAAAGCCCATACACGCTCCCCAACAGTATCTGGAGATGTGGTCTATTGCATCTCAGAGCATGACTACTTCAAAAGAATCAAGCTTTTATTTGCTTTTCTATTCTGGTGAAGTGCTGAAATATTTACAGACAACGCCTTAAACAGTTTTTCTGGACAGTTTTACAAGTAAACTGCAAAAATCCATATACTGATTTCTACAAAAATGAGTTCAAAAGAAAAGCCTTAAGTTGATTTGCTCCTAATTTTAGAGGTGTTAAGGTTGGACCCACAAGGTGCTATGACAAGAGTCATATCTAGAAACAAACATTCTCAAAGAGTTTTTCTATAGGAAAAGAGGAAGGGGGGAAACTTAAAATCTTGCAGACTGTAGAAATAAACACTCTTTGTTTAGCTGTCAAGTCCAAAAAACTATTTTGCAAGCCATTCCAAAAAGTAAGGTCTCTTCTCCTCTAACTTAAGTAGGGAGAAGTATTTCCCTTAAAACAGCAAAGGCACACAGCACCATCACCACCACCACATCTTATGAGATCCTGAATGAGCCAATAGTGAACACAGAGCTTGGATCCTGTGGGCTGCTCATTAGAAACATCACTACTTTCTCACCATCAGCCTCACACTGTAGGGAGAGGGCTACAGAGAAATCCAACATTTTAAAGACTAAAGAATGACCTGCTGCTGCATCAAGCTCATTGCTCCACAAACTGAACCTGGCATTCTCTTTCAAAGTGCAAACACAAAATCTTGGGAAATGAACTCACATTGTCCATTTTTGTCATTCCTCATAACAATCAGCTGAACAGCCAAACGCTGAATCAGTGGAAATCTTCAATATTATTATAACTGAAAACATCAGTATAGTGGAAATCTGATTAGAGGAGCTATTTTCAAGTCAACATCAAATATTAAGGCTTGTTGAGTAACCATTTAGTTTCTAGCAACTGAAAAGGCCCAATGCCACTACCTATGCCTGAGCTTTCATAAGTCCTTAAATGCCACAGAATTATACTGACATCCCATAGCAAACTTTTTTTCCTAAAATTCACCAGTTTCAGGGTTCCCTGTAATATCCTGATGTTAATGTACCATCCAAATTCTTTAAAGAGTTATGTATTTTTCCTCAACAGAAGCAACATTAGAAATACTAAGCCTAGTTTTGGATGGGGGGAGGTGTTTAAACGTCTTTCTCAGTGCCAAAGTGACTGAATTGCTTTGAAAGCACCAAGCCAAAGCAGCTCACCTGCACAAGAGAACTTTTACAGCAGCAGGCAGTGGCACAGAGCTCTGTGATACCTGTTTGTCTCCAGCTCAACAGAGGCATCAGGCTCAGGAATGTGTCTGCACCACACACTAACACACCCTTTGCACAGCAGTACTGTCAGCTTCCTGCTTTGCTCCCCAAAATATGAATGAGGAGACAGAAAAGAGGGGAAATAACCACCAAGTGAAGGTTCAATACCCCTGAAGTGCAAGCACAACATCTGAACTATGAAATATTCTCCCTGAGCTACATGCAAAATTAGAACATGCCTACACATTAACATAGCACAACTGCTCAAACAGACAGTTGAAAAGCATATTAATGTGAGCTTTAGAAAACATATCAAGAAAGTTCAATTTTTGGCAGCAGACAGACAAAATAATCATTTATAATTCAAACCCTGACTCTAAGCACTACCCTGTTAGATTTCTAACTATGGGAAGTCTGAAGCACTTCTTTCAAGTATTGAAGTCATAATAAAAAAGTAACTCACACAAAGCCACATTTATATCTGTCCCTATTTAAATAGTTCTTTCATTCCCACTCGAATTTGATACACAGTTATTTTCAATTCATATAGTTTCTAACATGTCATTAAGTCAGGGACTACCACTGATAAATTCCTCTGCACACATACTGGGCTATATACAAACATAAAGACAATTACTAACATCTGACTAGTCTTGCATAAACTTTAATCACAGTATGATGGTAAGAGACATTTTACCTGCTTGGAATGCTATCTTGTTGATGTATGGGTGATTTTGGAAAAGGTGTATAAATTCAGAATGTGATGAACTTGAAATCTCCAGTACTGCAGTGTGCAGGCAGGGAAGTTTTGACTGAACACACAACACCCCTCCAGCCCCAGTGGGAATTCTTTAAAGAGGGAGCTAGAGCTGCTCTCTCAGCTTCTCTCCCCCCAGCCCAACTAGAGACTCTTTTCCAACCCAATTAGCTAAAAAAAGAACTCACTAACCCAAAACTACACCCAAGCTGGCATTAAGTGGATTTTCACTGAAGTTCAGAAGGGTCATTGGAGCTAACTCGATTAAGAATTAAAAACAAAGTCCCATTTATCTTCTACTTCTACACAAAGTCACTGTAGGACTGTAAGAGCCCCCTCTCTCCATCCATGAACAGATCTCAGCTGACAATTTGAGACAATGGAAAAGAGAAAGGGCTGACAGCCACACGTGTAGAAAAAGAAATTTCTTTCCAAAGCTTGTATTTTAAATATCTAAGTACAGGTAGGGATCATACCCTCAAACTCTAATGCATAAGGCTGCAAATGCTGAATGAACCAGGGAAGAACTGACTACCAGGTACTAGCAGACAGATAGAATTGTATAAAGTATCTCAGTGTTTCCATTAAATTCAGCCACATATCAACCAGGTTTTTGTTCCACCAATTTGAGACCTAACAGCTAACAAAAATCATTGGAAATGTTCAATTAGAAAAAGGTGACAATAAAACTTGGCCATTTTAAGTATCTCTCTGCCTTCTTTTTCCTAGAAAGTCTGATCACGTGTACTCTAAAATCACATTCACTATTAAAAATGCAAACATTCAAGAATTCTTTCCAAGTCTCTCATTAAAAAACTAATTAAAATTAAAATTAATTACCATTTTTGTTAGAAGTTAGAGGCTTCAGAGAATCCTGAAAGAGGCTCATATTTTAGTTTGAATTAAACAATTCATCATGGCTCCAAATAAAGGATTAACAAAACTTAGTTGTCTGCTCCTGATGCCAAAAAGACTTGTGTTCCTGACCAGTACAATGATCACCTCACGTCTTCTTGTTGTGGAGGCCTTCCCAGATCACTCCTGCTCACAAGACTGTTTGGGATGCAAAATGCCATTATATGATGTAGCTGCAGAATTCTACAGTGTCATCTTTGCCTCTTGATTCTTTGTATCTCCATTTGCTTATGGCATGTCCATTTATAAAGTGTTGTACTTTGGGATTTTTTTTTTCTTTATTGGTGTTTTTTTCACTTAATAGAACTTGTAAAATCATGCACTGGAATAAAAAGTGATGAGCTCTGTCGACAGGAGATATCAGACTTTTTTCTAATGCCTCCCTCTTCTTTCTTTGAAACATGGCTTGATTTAGCAAAGACCAAAGAAAAAAATTAACAGAATAATAAAGAAGACTAATAAAAAATTTTGTAGCCTTTACAGACCACTCTGATTATCTGTGTAATTCCAAAGACATACACACACCTTTCTTGCTAGAGAACCCCTGTATCAAAAAAAAAAAAAAGGCGCAAACCAAAACAGCTTCCTGTTTTGTTACTTTTCCCTGGTAAATCTTGACTAATAATGTTTCTAGGAGTTGGACTTCCCAAGGAGGGAGATAAAACTTGCTGCAGATACAGCAGGCATGTTCAGATCAATGTTCTGAGAAGTGCACAGTGCAGCAGTGTCCCCTCTGACTGCCACACCCAGCAGCAGCCACCCAAACAGCAGCATGTCCAGCTGACACCTCTCAGGAAAATGCTCCGTGTCTCAGGGACACACTGAAACAAACCATGGACAGGATCCTGCCAGATCCCAAGTGACAACATCTCTCTTTCTGATGCAGACACTGAACAGAAGAACAGAGGGTTCAAGCTTACAAATTTTGCTTTTTACCCCCAATGTAGTTCATGGTTAATCCAGATCAAGTCTGAACCATTACAAAGAACCTAGACTTTTAATAAATTGGGTTTTTTTCAGTAGCTGAGACATGACAGAAGAATTAATTGAGGTATGAACTTGAAACTGCGTGGAGAATATCCTGTTCCAGTCTCCAAGGAAATTGTCTTCTTACAGGAAAAAGGTAACTGAAAAATTTCCCAAGAAAAAACAGTTGGGGTCAGGGAGAACTGTTAAGCAGCAAAGAATCCATAGACACACATGCTGGTGTTCAGAACGTCCAGGCCTGAAAGAATAACCAGAGGATTGATGCTTCTGGTGTAGAAAATCAAAGTCCTTACAAACATCTCTAGAAAAGAAGGTTATTGATCATACAGTCCACTGACATCTGACAAATCTTCAAATCCTAACTAGATTTGCCAGGGAAGTTCACTAAGAGGTTATCTTCACGTCAAAGCCCTTTGGGCCTTAAGCTCTTGAGCACACACTCATTTGTGGCAAGATGCTGCAAACATTTGACATGGCAGAAAAATCTGACAGTAATCCTAAGTGGGCTGTGTCATATGAGCAGGAGAAACCTTTATGAGAGTATCCTTTTGGTATTGTCAGAAGAGATTCTGTTCCAACAAAACAGAAAGCAAATGTGTGTGTAAGGTTATGCAAGTTGTTATACACACCACAAAAACCACCTAAAGCAAAGGGGATGAGTCCTCCATGCTTTGTAGGTGACTGGACCAGGTTACATAGGAACCCCAGAATGACAAAGCTTTTATAAAAGGACAAAGTTTCTAAGATTTTTTCAATACAAAAATGCTGGAATATCAGAAAGAGAGCTGGAGAGAAAGATAGCTGCCACATCTATGTGAAGAGCTTTCAGCAGAAGTGATAGATGTGATAGGGTCCCTTACTGCAGAAAAGGAAAAAATAATCTGGTACCAACATCAACACTGTCCAACAATCCACCATTCCTCCTCTGACAGTAACTGATCCACCTGGAAAAACCTCACTCTACAGGAATGAAAGCTCAAGAAAAGCAGAAAGAACCTACTGAAGTGTACTAGACCACTGCAGCTCCATGAAAACCTATGTCATTAAGGAAATATTCCCTAGCACCAGACAACTTCTAGCAGATTTAGAATTATCTACACATATTAACGAGCAGCATTGGTAACAAACCAGCAGCTCATGAAGAACACTCTATACACCAACTCATGAGAAGCAGGGATTATAAATCAAGATGAATAGCACAGAACTGTACATGGTAACAGCAATGTGGATTAGATGTTATTGAACCCGACTGCACCCAATGAGAGATGTGCACCACCACACTAGATGCACTTAGTTTAGGTGCTCAGAACCTCAGGCGACCTGTGCCACACAAATCCAGAAAGAACATTTACTTGAACTTTCTTGCCAAAGCCTTTGACACAACCAGCAATCCAAGCTCTCAAGTTTCACCAACAAACATGGTTGTTTCGTGACTTCTGTAAAGGCTTAGCTCCACAAAGATAACCACAGTGCTTAAGGAGAAGTCTCCATGGTTCAGGTATCAGGAGGGACCAGCAGCTCAAAATGCACCCCTGACTGTGTGAGACCTCAGCTGCTCCAGAAGTGCCAGCCCTGCACTGGCACGTGCAGATCAGGCTGCACAAACATGAGCTGGAAGTAGAGACCTCCCTGCTGAGCTGCAGATCCACAGGCTCCATAAAGCTGCCAGTGCCAGAGCTGTACAGTGCACTGGAGCAACCTGAGAGTCTGCAGCCATTCCCTCATGGCTGGTTCAGTGTAATGGGCACCCCAAGGCCACAAGGCCGAGGTTCTGCACACAGCTGAGCACACAGGGCTCACTCTGCCCACTGAAGGTGCCTGTTCAACATTCAGCACCTGCTTACCATGAAAAAACATGGCATGAGTGTCAGGTGTTGCTTCACAGCATCACTAACACAAAACATGGGAGCCTCTCCTGACAGGCAGTAAATATTCCACCTAGTGAAGACTGGCATGGCACAGAGTTTTAGACAAGAACTACAAAAGCACATCACTGCATTCCCTTTTCAACTCATGTCACTCTGGAGTAAAGCAGAATTCTCTCCAGACACAGTGCCTCCAAGTTTTGGTACAGCATCTCTTCACTGCAGCTCTCCACTGTTTGCTCCCACCACCCTCCCCACAAGCCCAACTTGCACACACACAGATTCCAACCATTATGGTCTGACAAACATTCATTCTTCAGCAGCTGAGTTATGATTATTGCCAACACAGGTGAAACATATGTTTGCAAATCTCCTCAAGAATCCTGACTGCAGTGCACAGACAGCATATTTTGGACAGACCAAGTACACAAGCTCACATTATGAAAAACTGCTTGTTTTTTCTTACAAAAGAGTCAACAGACAAGTAACTCCATTTCATTTTAAAAGCTTTTGCTTACTCTTACTATGCAAGAACTCAGTTTCAAAGTACACAACTGTACTGTCTAAAAGGTAAAGAAGTGAATCATTTGTAAAATATTGATTCACAAGCCTCTTAAGAATATAGTTAAAGAAATAATGTCAGGCTACAGTGCCAAAAAGCCACTGCATTTAACAGTGATCCCATATGGAAAAAATCTTACCTGCTCAGTTGAAAAGGTGTGTAAGAATTGTTCTGGGAAATACATCACTTTATACAGCAACAATTGACAAATGCTTTAACAACAACGTGAATTGAAACTATTTTGACTTCTCTGGAAAGCTATATTCCTTGAAAGTGTGTTAACATTCCTTTCTAGTCAAGCATACAAAGCCAAAACACCAGAGTGCTCTGTCAAACTGCAACCCAATCATCACACAAATCTGTCTCTAGTCTGATGTCGAAACAGCTAAGAAAAACACTATCAAGAGCTAAACCAATTGCTTTAATTATTGGTCTCCAAGCAATTCAGATTTAGCTCTGCCATTAATTTCAATACACTTAGATCAAACAATGCAGTTATACCAAAATTAGATTTGGTTTTGAGAAAGGAAGACACAAAATACAGTGTCACTAATTCTTTTCCTCTGTTAATTTAAATAGGAGACTTTAAAACTCAGCCTGTCTTCATTTGTGATGAACAGTTTGTCTATGCCAAGGTGTATCAACATTAGTGTTGTTCAAGCACCTGATGAAATGGGAATGGCCAAGTTACTCTGCATCTACCACAGTCTGTACAAAAATAGTTAATGAGGAGTAATGCCTAAAATGCTTTAAATCAGTGTCTTCTTCCTTTAGAACACAACACCCTGAAACAACTAAGAATGTGAAGAGTCATAAAGAACCCATTTCATTTCTTTAATTTGTCCCCACTGTGAATGCCCTACTCTAGATATACTCTCTGTGTAATTTTAGCAGAGAGAAAACCCTTTGCTGATGCCACCTTTTCACCCGGAGCTGTGGAGACCTGAAGCTGGACTGACAGCTCCCCAGGGCAGCCTCAGCAGGAACATCCCCTCCACATCCTCCTCTGGGAGCTCTTGCCTCTCTCACTGCCCATACAGAAGTTATTCTGCTTTGAGAATATGCCAAACACTACGCCTGCAAGTTCAATACACACTACCAACGGGGACATGATATTACATGCCATTTGGCTGATAGCAACATTTATTAAGTAGCTCTGCTTTTTCAGTTAGTCTGAACACAGAAACAGAATTATTTTCACACCTGTAAGCTTGAATTCAGAAAGCTTTTCAACAAAATCAGGTTTCGTTTTGATTTTTACCAACCATCAAATGCACAGTCCTGAGTAATGACTAAGCTTAATGACTGGGTATGACTAACACTTATAAATAATTAGTGCCTTTTCTCCCCCTCCCCCATGGAGGACAGGGAAGCAAAGAAAATCAAATGATACACTGGTAAAAAGGAAGAATGAAGGGAAGTAAGAGGTTGAAGCTCAGTGCATGAACACTTCTATCTTCTTCCAATCCACCCTTAATACTACTGCAAACACGACTGCACCTATGTCTATTAAAAACTAATAATTCCTCATGCTTGTCTTTTAACTTCCACAGAGTTTAGTCACTGCCAGCCTCTCTGCTCCAGAATTATTCTCCCCCACAAACACTGCTCTGGTCACCTCCATGGACTCTTTTGCCTCAGTGCTGCTCTTGGAGTTGGTACTTCTGACTGCTCCCATCCGCCCCAGCACCCAGGCTGAAAGCACCTGATGTTACTGCACTGGGAGAGAGGTTCTAAACCTCACCCTCCCTCACAGAAATATTTGATTAATAAACAGAAGGAAGGTGTGCAGCCCTGCTGCCCCCCAAAGCATCTCAGAAAGGCTCGGGCATGGCACCACACCTCGTTGCTCGGGTTTTGTTTATACTCTGATATCTAGAGCACACATTTCTCAACTGTGCTGGTTGTCAGCACAGTCTATCCAGCACGTGCTTTATTCTGCACAAAAGCACTGTGATAGCTTTTAACAGTTCAGCTACTCTCAGAAGCGTATATTAATCAAGTTATAATCATAAGTTAGACCATTTTTACTAGAGAGGCTTATTCAACTCAATGCAAATCTTAGGACAGTCATGTCAGTCATGTAAAATAATATTACACACTGCTGAGAGTTTGGTGTTATTCCTTGTCTAGGTATTGGTTATGCTTTACTGAAAAATACAGTTTAGTAATGCATTCTAGGGGGAAAAGCATCAAAATTAAGATACACGACATTAATAATTTACAGTTCAAATTTCTAAACAGAGCTCTACAATGGCAAAAAGTTACTTAATTTTTATCAACATGCTTTTCCAAATCCCACAAAAAGAGCTTGGTATCCAAGTCAAACCTTGCACTAAATCCTGTACAAACACACAGTAAAAGCACCATCCCTATTTAACCTATTTTATAACATATTTATGCATTTTGCTGAGAATCAACGTCTGATATTCAATATTCTGATTACTGATCATATAAGTACAGAAACCAAACTTTTAAAAATGTTCTTTTGAGCCTGACAACAGTTACAGACCCAAAGATCAGCTACACTTGTACAATGCCTTAAGACAGCTCTACTGAGGTACTGAACAGATCTCAGTGCAGAAACAGGATGCAGGTGTATTAATTCCTTATGATTATCACCTCTTTATTGATTACTGATAATCTATACCATTATACAGCAATGATAATACAGGTTTTGTTCCCACAAAAAATATTCTGTATTTAAAAAAAACCCTTAAAGCCATAAGTAAGACCTCAAGGACAATTATTATATTTTACATTACAAGACACCTGAAGAAAATTACTCCAAGAGGAGGCTTTGTGGTAAAAAGCTGGCTCTCACTTCCTTGAGACAACGGCACCTCCAGAAGACAACGAGCATTTCTAGAAGGGAATTCCTACAGAACAGAACTGAGGTAAAAATTTCCAGAGTAAGCTGAAATAAAACTGTCTTAAAAGGTTTTAAACCACCAAAAACCTCTATTCACATGTCCACGGCCTCAATGAAAAAAAAAAGCCTCATCTAATCTAAAATACAGATGATCACATAATCTTTATACCTGTTTAATTACAGCCTGCTCTGTGTACAGGTTGTATAAGCAATTTTGCTTCTCTTCTGAGGAAGCAGATGCAAGAGGGCTCATACAACTATTTGCACACAGGAATACACCCGTGGCTGTGCAAAGAAAAAGCCCTTTGTCACTTGTGAGCAACACACTCTCCCTAGAGTTTGCCCTTCCTTCACTCAGAGCTTTAAGGTTCATGATACACCTGAAAGAACTGGATTTTAACTATGACTACAATCTCCCCTCTATCACTGCCTTCAGAGAAACAGTATTTTCAAAATTCTTTTCTTCATGCCACTACCTCTTCAAATCTTCTTTCACAATAAGACACCTAACATGAAGCTAAACTTGCTAACAGTCTTCCAACACTACATGAAGCAATGGCAACAAATTCAAGACAGATAAATGGAGTTATAAACATTCATAGAGTTTCAACACAAACAATAATCTTGACAAGAACAGTTATTTTCAGGTAAAAATGCTGATTTGAGTATTTCTGACCAAAAAACACATACAGTAACAACAATTGTTTAATGTGTTAAGTGACTTCTATGTCCAGTTCCCTCTGAATAGACTCAGTATTTGATCACAGTCTTTACAGAAAGCAACCTTTCCACACACCAGTATCTTCTCTTTGCTTAAAACCAGATAGATTTAATATCAGTATTTTCAACTGTGTTCTTGAACTACTTCATAAATTTTTTAGAATTCTACTTACACACCACTTCCCAAAACAGGGAAGACAACCAACCAGACTTTTCATATACCAAAACATTTCATTTGAACAGAGTTTGTGATACCTACTAATTTGTGTCTTATCAACGCCCAAAACTGATGCATTTTCACCTCAGTTTGCTAACTTGGCTGCAGCATCCTGTGTTAGTAAAGGAATCAAGTCCTGGGCAACATTCAAATTTCTGGTCCTAAGACCAAGAAGCTGAATTTCATAAGCAACCTGCTAGATTTCCAGGGATGGAAAACATGTAACTTCTTGCAGAGTGCAAAACAGCTCAAAAGAAAGAAATCACCTCTGCTTATTGACCAACAACCTTTATAATAATCTTGGTGATACCCAAAAAACCCAGATGATCACAATTTGAAGCACATACAGACACATCCATTGTGCACTTCCAAAGGCTGTTGGGAACAACAGTATTTTTTCTATGTGAACAATATGTAATCAGAGTTAATGGCTTTCACAGCTTAACAGAATCACAATTATATTCCCATTAGGTCCCATCACTTAACAATATAGTCTTATCAGATGTACAAAACATCAAGACACTCTTTTGAGCAGAACCAAAAAATCCTATTGGACAGCTCTGTGAGCCTCAGGTTCCTTGGGGTACAGAGCCAAACATGCAGGATTCCTCAGCTATGGAAGTTGCAAGGCGAACAAACACAACTTTCAGTCTGGTGACATATGGCAGATCTGATGTAGCACATTCCAAATAAAGCAGAATGTTCCTTTTGCTGATGCATGATTTGAACAGAAAATGCACCCCTCACCCAGAAGAGATCCACAGTTATCTCCCAGAAAGACAGATACTGCTTTCCACGCCAAGCATAGGGCTCTCAAGTTCTAATCCTGGCAAAGTATCGATACCTGCATGGCCTTGGGCAAGTCAGAACTTCTCAAACTTGCTCTTTCCCCCAGCTCTAAAGCAGACTTCATACTACTTTATTTACCAACCACACGGGCATGTTGCAAGGATTAAGTTTGGTAAAAAGCTTTGGAAGTAAAACATGCTGTAAGTACTTTGAGAAGCCCCCATTGTCACGGTGCATTGCAGACATTATTTTTAACAAAATCAAGCCATGCCAACACAGTTAACAGGCATAATATTGGCAGCACATGCACCACACAGGGAAACTATAATGAGGATATGTTGGAACTCGCTTACTAGTCAGTGAGAAATAGAAACAACCACATTCCACTACTCCATAGTATTTCTTCTGTTCCTTTCTGTACTCCTTATATTATGGAAGGCTAAGATTTCCTCACCTATCTACATTGCAGTTACTCTGGGCAGTTCTGGGGTACGTTTCAAGTACAAAGTAACCCAAGGAATGAGGCACTCAGCATGAAAACGTAACACAAATTGTTTGGTTCTTCTCAGTTGCCACCCTTCTCCATTTTTATACACTCTCCTTTGCCCAACCACCCACCACCCAACTCCCAACTGAAGGAAACAAAACTCTTGCAGATGTTATTTCTAAGTTACTCCACCTCCCAAAAGTACAACTGCTCAAGCCAAAAGGACCCAAATCCATGCTCTAAATTACGTGTTCAGGTAGTTTTCCCATCCTAAAGCCACCACAGCCATGGCCTAAGTTAGAATCCTTCCTGGACAGTGAATGTAAGCTAAAAAACAATCAATCTCTACAACATAAGCTCCCATTTAACACCAAATGAAGTTTTGAGCCTCTATGGCCATGAAGAAAACCTTGGGTGTGCATATTCATGTAGAACATCATTCAGGGTGTGCAGATGTACAGAGCTGATGCTCTTTCAGGTATCCTTTACTTCTGGAAAGCATCAAATCTTAAGTTTTAACCACTGGCAGAGTTCAGAACTCTGGAAGACTCCACAGTGAAAGAGGCCCCAGCAGTTTCTCAGTCTATGAAAGGCCCATCCTGTCCTCGCCACAGCAAAGGTACATGAGATGCCCTCCAGAAAACAAGTAACAAAGAAATTCAGTCTCATCCCCTATCACCAGCTACTGGCAGATCCAACTGAGTTTGGGGAAAGTAATAAAGAAGTTTTATTTTTAGACATAAGGCAAAACAATTCTGTTCTACAACAGCTGCACAACTCCACTACTGCTAGTGGGAAAACTGGGCATGCTTGCAGAAATAAACAAAAACCAAATATAAAGACAACCCATCCTATCTGCTATCTTCAAACAGGACTAAGTGTGACCAACTGGTATTTAAGCAGGAAAGTTACAGTCAGTCTTTAGGATCAAGCCACCTAATTTTCCTAACAGTCATTCAGAAGGTAAAAGAAAAGAGGAGGACAAGGGGAAGTGAAAGTTTCTAGATTTCAATTTCACCTAAGCTAGCAGAGAAAACTGTCCAGACCTACCTGCTGTATACTATTCTTACTGGATACCTACAGCTCTCACCAATCTGCTGCTTTCTCTAAGCAGGCACCTTAAAAACTTAGCATGAAACCTGGTACATAAAGATAAAGCAGAAGGGAGAACAACCTAAACTTGTAAGAAGAGAAACCAAATCTTTGAACCCCAAGTTGACAGTGCTGCCAAGTGAGCACAAACTCACAGATGGTGGGTTTGTACCACAGCACTGCTGGACAAGATGGGATTTTCAAAAATTATTGTAAAGCACAGGAGTTTTGTCATTTTGCAAGATGATTCTACCCTGTGTCAGCAATGACCTCTAAACTCTTTACACCCTCTTACAATGCAAAAGATAAATTTTGGGGCATAATCCCAGTTTTCCTGTTCTGCAGACTTTTCTGAGCACCTGTAACAGTGGAACACTACCTGACTGCTCTAACAAATCCACTGATTTTCTACCTCTCACCATATTATTGTACATAACAGGTTTCTCACTACTGAAGTACTTGGAAACAACAAACTTCATTCCATTTATTTTCAGTCACAGTTTCAGTACTGTTGCATCCTTAAGGCAGCATTGTATAAAGACAAACTTGTGTTCCCACTCCCTACAAAATCATCTCACAATATTTGCACACCTTTTCTAAGAAGGTATAAATAAGATTATTTTTGGGGGCCTTCATTACCCCAATATGCCCAGTTGGACCACAAAGTTCCAAACACAGGCTCCTGAAGAAAAGACCAAGTGCAACAGTCTTCTTCCTCAGAGATGTCAGAAGTGGAAAACCTCATTAACACACAGACACTCTCAATAGTCCAGTTCCTTGGAGAAGCAATATACTCAAATCCAGTAAGTTCACAACTACTATGGCCCATTGGCTCTTTGAACCTCTCCAATTTGGTCAGTCAAGGTTTGCTGCACAATTGCCTTGATGCAATACAAAGCATTATTCTAGAAGTAATAAATTTTAAAGACCATTGATCAACTTTATTTTCCATATATTCTTTTAAAGAAAGCATCTGAAACCTTGAAAGGTTTCTAATTTTCAAATCCCAGGTTAATAACTCTTGTTGACATTTTATATTCTGCTTTCCATAAATGTGACACTGTAACTGTATTTTGGAGAGCTAGAAACAGTAATTCTGTGTAAGAAAATAACTGTAAAACATGTGCTGTCATGGTCAAACCTTCCATCAGAATTCTAAGTGTTTGTAATTCTTACTGTAAAAAGCTCTGTGTGCAGTGTATGATTTAAAGCTATTTCAAGCACTAAGTCTTAGAAGCTCTTACTAGCACACACTACTAACTTTCAAAAACAAACTGGTGGATGCAAATTCGATGCATACAGTAGGTGCTCAGCATACAGGCACTGCAGCTGCAGCTTCACACTACCAAACTGCCTCCAAAAACCTGGCCTGTGGTGCTGTCATTTGAAACACAATTTTAAAAGCTCAGCCTCTATTTTCCTTTCACTATGAATGTACCTGCACTCTGCTGAGGATCACAGCAGTTGCACGTGGCCACACTTGCAGAGGTGCTTGGCCCTTGTGGCTGAGAGATGTTTGTAAGAGCTCAGCATCCACCAGTTCTTCAGTGTTTGGAAAGAAATGGTTTATGCAAAGCATTTTCAAAGCTGGCTACTTTTGAAAAGTATAAAAACAAACTAAAGCAATTTACAAGAAAAATAATCTGTTCTGCTAAAAAAAAATAAAATCTTTTCAATATTAAGTCTGTCTTACCATGCAAGAACTCAGTTTCCAATTCCTATGTATCCAGTCACATATACTTGCTTATTTTAAGAGTCATGCTTAGTCTTTTGAAGTTATAAATATTTCTTTAAGTGTAGGACAGACAAGAAAAGTGCTTAATAAAAACCCAAGTAGAACCTGTATTGTTTTGCTTTGATCTATCAAGAACTCCAAAGGAGCAATTTATGGTCCAATTTTGCTTAAGGACTGGCAATGCTGCTTCTAAGAGTAACACATTTCAGTATGCTGAGTCTGAAAACAGCTACCTGAGAAAAGGTCCCACTGGACTCCACAGTAGTATTTTTCCCCATAATCAGGTTTATAAAGCAGTATTAATAAAAATGTAGGTATAAATGGCAATAGACTAAACCAGACCAATCCTCTGATACACCATGGCAATTAATAAAATAAAGCTTTTCCAGCCTATCAATTCACAGGCTTCAAACCAAGCACTGGGATTTCAAGATCTGAGTTTTAACTGCTATTTGTTAAATTAGCAACATGTCATTCAAATTACTCATATATGGAGTAATCTTCTACACAAAATAAAAAAAGGAAGAGGAATATTTATACCAGTCAGAACCTGGATACACAGAATGTTTGACAGACTTCATCAAACTCCATGGCATCACATAGCACAGACAGCACATTACACAAAGACAGTGTTTAGTAACACAGTACATAATTCCTGGTCTACTTTATGTGACAGGTGCACGGCTCTGAGGTTGGCCAGGAGTTCCAAGAGATCTATTTTACTAAGACCACTTGAAATAGATGATACACAACCACCACTGATTTCATTCAGTGTTAGCAGCAACATTTCATTAGCTGTTCTTTGCATAATGCCCTGAAAACAGGGAAGAGTAAGAAGAGAGCTGTTGTATGTATTATTAGGAAGACAGGAAGCAATGTGTAGGTTCACACAAGTACTTGCAGCTAAAAATCCAAGTGGATACAAGCAACAAGCCTGACTCAAAATAATAGCAAATATATAACCCTAAATCTCCAAATCTAGGATATTTACAGAGGGACAGGACAGCTCTGAGGACAGAAATGCTTCCCATCCTGCTTTTTAATCACCCACTGAGCTCAGGACTACATTCCTTGTCCACAGATGCTCAGCACTAAGCATGAGACCAGCTACTACAAAAGCTGCAGCCCTAGACACAACAGGGTGAGGTAAGGACATAGGAAGTCTGCCTTTTGTATCAGAATGCCAGTGACTAAAAAGATGATCATAAGCTTCAAATCTGTGAGTTTTTAAGTCAGACTTTGAAGGTATTTCAAGCAAATGTAGGTAGTTTTCTTGTGTTGTATCTGCTGCTTCTCTGTTCATGAGAGCTCTGTGGTACTGGGGGCATGCAGGGACAAGAGAGGGAACCGAGCAGCACATGAAGGCTACAAACTACTGACAAAACCACCAGAAAAGTCAAAATGTCTTTTGTGCTAATGAAATAACAACAGTACATTGGATAATATTCCATTGGATAATATGCCACACTTTGGCAGTTTGCAGCTTCATCTACACTCACATTGGAACAAAGATACCAGGCAGAATTATTTCCAATTACTGCTGAAAAGACTTTTTGGTCACCCAAACCCATACACTGAGTAGTGGAATGCTACTATGCCACTACTCAACACCAGACCATTCTCATTGTCACATGTGATGTCTTTTAACAATTCACAATTAAATGGCACGAAATCTTACTTGGATTCCTTCCTCCTTGCAAGAAATACGCTTCCAAAATAAAACCCCTCAATCCTCTGACTTACCTGGTGGCAACTGAAAATTCTGAATGTTAGTCGGGTTCTGAGGTGGCTGAGGCAAACGAGGTGCTAAAACTGTAGGAGTCAAAGTTGCTCTGATTCCACTCGTAGTTGGTGTTGGAGTCCTTGGCAGACTTTGTGCCACTGTATTGGCAGTGCCTTTAGCCATTCCTGTGGGGGTGCCAGGAGCTGCAGGAGGTATCCCACCAGGATTGGGAGCAACATTGGAGAGCCCAGCTTGCATAGTTTGCCCAATAATCATGTTACCCCCTGTAGTACTGGGCTGGCCACCAGTAGCCAGCGTCTGCTGCTGGGATACTGCCTGGACTATAGTTTTAGGAGACTCAGATTTGATGACCTGTGTGGCAGGAGCTGCTGGCACAGCGGAACCAGACTGGCTGTTCACAAGCGACGTCTGGAGGGAAACTCCAGATCCCACAGTGGCTGTGGCGACAGCAGGAAAACTCCCCACGCTGATGGTGGAATTGATCACAGTATTGCTCCCGTTCTGAGTGGCTGCTCCGGCCGCAGCCACCGTGGCTCCTGCCGTGTGCATCGGGGGCCTCACGAGCGTGACCGTGGGCGCCCCGCTGCCGACGCTGGGCGGGGGCTGCGAGGAGATCACGGTGGGCGAGGAGGAGGATGCAGAGGACACAGCAGTGTTAAGGAAAGAAGTCTGGATGACAGTGTTAGAAGCTGACGGCAAAACAGCGTTAACAGCGTTGCCTTTCCCCACGGATCCGGGTCCATTGTTAACGAGAGGGGCAACAGCAGGTGCAGGAGCGGGGTTGGCAGTCACAGGAGTCCCAGAGAAAGCAGCACTTGCTGTGTGGTGAGAGTTCATCACCACGTTACTCCCATTCAGAGTCTGCACTGTCGTCGTCCCAATCTTGCCATTCCTGGTGGACAAGGCAGTTGCCATGGTGCTGATAACCACCGACTTGCCCTGACTGAGGGTCCCTGGAGCAGCAGTGACTTCAGAGCCTCCTGCTGCTGCAGTGGTGGTGCTGGTGCTCGTTGTGTTGGCTCCATCCAGAGCTGAAGTCTGGGACCTGGTGTTATGATTAATAACACCCCCCTGCACTCCTCCCGCTCCTGCAAAACAACAAGAAGGTTAAACAGAGCGAATGAGCGAGAAGAGAAGTCCAGAGAAGACAGGAGGTTCTCCCTCATCACCAGGTCTTCTCCATCTCCCAAGCCGCCTGCCTGGAGCCAGGAAAACAGGACAGAGTACAAACTGAATGTGGCTTTGAAGACATTATCTTGAAGCCTCCAATTTCCCACCAAGGACTGGCAGATTCAGTATTAATTGTAACACTCCTGCTTTTGATACTAGAGTAAGACAAAACAGGGAAAACAGATTAAATATGAAACAAGGGAAGGGAGGATCATGCAAGACCTCTTTCCCACTGTAGTTCCTGACATCCCATTTAGCAACAGGACTGCAACTGCAAGGAGGGGGAAATGGCCATGGAAGACACATTATTAAGATATATTCCCTAAACCCAGCACACATTACTCTCTAGTCCTGTCATCTCCTACAGAGTAAGTCAGTCAGATCAGCAGACTCAATAACAGCAAAATATGAAAAGTGAAAGGAAAGAAAAACATTGGCCTGGCAAGATAAGAAGTACTGCAAGGCCTGGAGTAGGTTACTAGAAGACCCCTCCTCTTTATTACAGAATTTTTTCCAATGGATCTGAAGTTCCCACAGCCAGAGACAGTTAAAAAATAAAAAATAAACAGCAAAGCTGGTTTTCGGAAGGGACAAGATGATGTAGCTTCTTGTCCTGAATAATCCTCATGCCCCTTGATAAGGCCTGGTGTTACCACAAGTACAATCACACACAGTCCAGGTCCTGGCCCTAAGGAGACAGAAATGGGAAAAGAATAGTGACAGACAAACACTGAGATGCACATTAAAAGGGTCAAGGAGATCCTCCTGGAAGAGCTTCATCAATCATAACGGAGGGTCTCCAGTATCTTGTGACACTTCATCAAGACGAAATCAAAAATAAAAAGGGGGGGAGGGGAGGAATTGCAGAGAGATTCTGGGGAGACATTTCTTTCAATCCCCCTGAAAAACAGCTCCCTTCCATTCCCACGTAGTGAGCCCTCAGTCCCAGCCGTCACGCTACCCCCCTAGAGCCCTCCCAACACGAAGGGGGGAATATTCCCAGGCAGCTCCGGGGGCGGGCGGGTGGGAGAAGGCGCTGTGCAAGGTGGGGTGTTGTGGCCTGAATTCCCCCCCTTCCCGGGACCCGGCGTTGTGACAACCCCCCCTTGAGGGCACAGGAGGAATGGGAGGTGTTGGATGCCCCCTCCAAGCCCCTGGAACAAGGGAGGGGGCGCGGGGGGAATATCAAGGCAGGCAGATATGGGGGGGAAGCATTTTGAGGGACTTCCTCCCCTTGAAATCCCCCCTCGCTTCCTCCTCTACAGGAAATAGGTGTCATGATTAATAACACCCCCTTCCACTTCAGCAACAGCGAAGGGGGAGGGGAAAGGAGCATTTACACAGACAGCTAAGGCGGCATTATCAAGAGGGAATCCCCCCCATAACCTCCACCCCTGGAAAGGGTAGGGGAGCAGTCACAGGCGGCATGGGAGGCACAGCCATGACCAAAGGGTGGGCTCTGCCTCTTTCAGTCCCCGAAATTAATAGAGCCCTTTTACACTCCAGCAACAAGGGCAGGAAAAGCAGAGGGGACCGGCAGAGTCACGGACGGGCACTGCCGGCTGCTTCTGCGGGGCGGCTGCCCCCACACATGATCCAACACCCTCGAGTAAGCACAGGCGAGGAGGGAAAATAAAGGGGAGGGAGCAGAGGCGCGGATACACACGGAGGGGGCATGATGAGGGGAGGCTCTCCCCCGTATGATCGATACCACCCTTTGCACTCCCGCTCCTGCCACAACGAGAAGGAGGAGAGAGGGAAAAGGGGGGAAGGCAGTGAGGGAAGGAGGCAGCGGGAGCTGGGGAGTGGGGGGAGGGGAGGGCCCCTCTCCCTCAGAGCCCCCCACCCCTGCCCACGTTACCTGCTTTTGTGATCTCTGGGGCACTCAGTCCCATCTTGCTGCCGCTGCTGCTCTCTGTTTGGGCATTAGCATTGCCTCCTACTACTACTCCTCCAGGGCTGGGGCTAGGGCTGCTGCTGCTACTGCTGCTGCTCACAACATGGTTCCCCAGCAGCCCCCCAGCGGCCCTCAGGGGCTCCTGCGCCTTGTGGTGCTGGTGGTGGTGGCCGGAGGCCGCCAGCTGGGACTCCAGGGAGCCCACCAGGTCGCTCACCACCTTCTCATCCACCTCCGTGTTCAGGAAAACCTCATCCAGCAGATCCGAGCCCGCCGCCATCTTTTTTTCGGAGGGTTCCTGTGAGCTGCTCCCTCCTCCCCC
>VZRZ01007867.1:18794-32743 GCA_013398175.1 Climacteris rufus | reverse complement strand
CGTGGGGGCGGGCGCCGGGCGCGGTCTGACTCAGCACGGCCGGGGCCGGCCCGGGGAGAGCGCGCCCGGCTGCGAGCCCAGCGCCGCGGAGAGAAAAGGAAGACAGGAGGGGAGAGGAGGCGGGGGGAAAAGAGAGGGAGACGGCAATTTTGAACGGTCCAGTCGCAGCTGCGAGCCGGCAACNTCCCCGCCCGTGTGTCAGCCCGCGTTACACCCCCGCCGCCGCTTAACCCTTGGGGGAGAGCCGCGCTCCGCAGCGGCGCTCGGCGGGGAGCGCAGCCCCGGCCCGGCCCGCGGGGCTCGGCCGGGCGCTGGCTGCAGGTGGACATGATCGCGTAAAGGAGGCAGCTGCACTTTGACCTTGTGCAACCAGCATAAAGGAAGTAAATAACGTAAAAATACAACCCGCCTTTCAATAAATGCGCTCTTCTGCCAGGCGTTGTTTCCCCAGAAAACTGAATTACTGGAGCAGTATTACCAGATGCAATTGGAACAATATTATCAGATGCTACGATTTATCTTTCACAGAAAAGAATCATCAAGGTTGAAGAGACCTTTAAGATCAAGTCCGACTGTGAACCCTGTGCTACCACTGTAACCCCTAAACCACTAAATCTCATCACCCAGCACCACATCCGGATGCCTGTTAGACACCTTCGGGGTGGCGACTCCACCACGTCTCTGGGAAACCTATTCCAGTGCCTGATTTAACTTAACTTTTAAGTTTTAAGGGATAGCAGGCTTAAAATAGCACCCCTTATATCAGTATTTTAAAATAAGCTTTGCTCTTATGATTTGGGAATGGACGGCATTAGAGGCTGGAACTCTGTTGTAGTGGGATGGGCTCAGCACCTGCTGGTTGATGATGCTGAGGAATTGACTGGCCTGAAAGCTGCTGCCTGGAGGCTGGTGCAGACCTGGAAGAACAAGAGCTATGAGTTATCTGTGAGAAGGGGATCACTTTATATATGTCCAAGTTTTCTCTACTTAGGGTTGCCCAGATGTGGGTGTCAACACTTCCTCCACCACATATTTGTAGTGATCACTTAACTTATGATACTCTAATTGATTAAATTGATCTGCTGGACAGTTGACCCCATGAGCACTAGGAACAGTGCTGAAGTACTGTCCGTGTCTTACCCTGCCCCCAAACATGCAAACATACCTACAAAGGAGAAGCTGTTTGCCAAAGCTGGGAAAATGTAAAGACTGATAGGTACTTGCTCTTAACATACAGGCCCCAAATAATAATCTTTAAATCAAAAATCCTAGAAACTGAGTTCATGGTGAGGGATGTTACTCTTTTAGTTTCTACATCCTCCTCTCACCTGCAGTAGGCTTTGGCTGAAAACTAAAAATTACAACATTAAGCCTTTCCCCAGGCTCCGCTCGCTTCACCAGGTGCATCACTGAGGGACTGCCTGCATCCTCTGAGAAGTTTTATATTTGCAGTTTATTCTTGTACTCAAATGCTTTTCTCAGTCATCATTTGAAACTCAAGGGCGAGCAAGAAACTGCCCTTTTCATCTGTGTGACTTTTAACTTCAATTTTATCAAATTTTGACAAATTACAGTGCTGCAAAGTAGCTGTGATTTTACAGACATCACTCTAGGTCACGTTGCCCGTGTCTTACAAGACAGGAATGCTGCTTCAAGCAGGGCAGTCCCAATCTCTTTGCTGCTGCCACAGTCAAGCACATTGCTAGTTTTCTATGGTGAAATTCTATAAGCAACATACCAAAGAACTCTCTGGAATAGAAGCCTGGTCACATTCCCTAACCAGCAGAAGAGTTAATCATCAGCTGCTCAAATGGTTTATTAAGGGTGAAAAAGCTTGACTTAAGCTAAACCAGCCTAAAGGTGCAGAGTGGCTGAAAAACTTTCTTTGATGGCATCAGGCCAGGGTACAGCCCCGTGCTGGGCCACAGTGCCTGAGGAACAAGGGAGGAAGAGGAAGAGATGGAGGATGTTATCAAGTGGCAGCAGCAGTCAGCATGAAGGGGCAGAGCAGTCTGTATTCTTCCTCTGCTCACATTCTAGGACAGCTTGAATGTAGTTTACAGATGCCTACAAAACTAGAAATAAAAACCTCGAAATCTTCACGTCCTCATTCTAACACTCTCTTTAGTGTACCATATGGCACATCTACCATATTAGGTAAACAACTTCACAAAATTACAAGAGCAACTGAGATTCATTACAACTTGTGCATTATAAGTGTGTAGCATTCATTACTGAATAATTTATCTTTTCATATTTTCTGTCTCTTGTTTGACATTGGAAGTAAGTTTCTAGACTGAATTCTTCAAGACAGGGATTCCAGCTCCTTTGTATTGTACTGCTCTGTTTTAAATGATACAAAAGAGTATCTTGCATAAGAATTCTAGTAATGGATTACTGGTAATTATTGGTGTTGGTGTAGAAATGGTCAGACTCAATATACAGTGAATGCTTTGGACTTCACCCATCAGCACCCATCAGTTACATCAAAAGATCTTGAACACTGCAGGCACACATGGGTTCTCCGTGTGCCAAAGAGCAGAGCTAGCAGGAGCTATCCAGGAAAAATGGAGAATTGCCTGGTCCTTTAACCTGCTCCCTTTAGTACGTTATTATTTTAAATACTTGTTTTTTCCCCTAGATCTACAATGTAGATCATGACACAGAGATTGTGTCTCAGGTTATGGTAATGCCATTCTCCTTCTATTTGTTTTCTAAAAATGTAGTTGGCCTAAAACTCATTACAGGAGCATCTGACAGTGGCAGGGATTGGGGTGACAAGGGGCAGAACAGAGAAGCCTACAGATGGTTTTAGTCTTAACTGACCCCTCAAAAGACTGAAGGCCCATCAACAAATAGATGAAAAACTTGGATGTTAAACTTAACAGCAGACAAAGGAGTGGAGTCCTGGTTGAAGACAGTGCACTTCTGTGCAGAAGTTCCCCACTGGAAACCTTGGAAGTCTGCGTGCTGATTCTTCTGCAAGAGGGTGTCCTTCTCCACTAGCAAGTGTTCAGCAAAAGCAGCAAGACTTCATATGCATCCAGAATACAAATGTTTGATAATATGTAGGAAAAATATTCCTGGTTTAAGTATTTTGCTTTGAATTTCAGGGCAAATGCAGTCTTACTACAGACATGCACAAGTAAGTAAATAAAGCACCTTTAGTGCCTCTTTGTAGTCTATAGTCTTGATTGTCTTCTCCCTGGAATTTCAAAATACTGTTAAAGTCTTGGTCTTCAAATAATCCCATGTATTTCAGTTGTCCTTATGTGTATCCCTGAAGAAGTCTAATGCCCCTAATAGGGATTAATATTGATAATTAAGTATGGTATGCTGCAGGAAAATGTCTTAACCCTTGCACTGTAAAGTAAAAAGAGACGAACAGCAGATTTGGAGAGCAACTGCACAGTCCCTTTTTATTTTATGATAATCATACCTAACCCCAAACAACCTACACTCCTATTTCCACTGAAGGACAGTGCCTGTCCTCATGGGTACTGGGCTGTCCCTGCCAGAAGCACCAGCTCTGTGACTGCAATTCCTTGTTCTGGACAGATGCTCCCAGGGATGCTGCCAGGGATGAAGTATGGCAAAAGCACCCACTTAAATAAGTGTTGCCATCTCCATAACAATTTCTGGAACTCCAGAAGTAGAGCAGAAAAACAAACAACTCATTTTCATAAAATATACTTGATTGAATAAATATGTGACAACTTAGGGGATATCCTCTTTTTAAAATCAAGGTATTTAAAACCACGTAGGTATTAATTGGGAAATACACAGAAAATATCTGTTACAGAGAGACTACTCATGAGCTTGATTTTCAAAATGGAAAGGTAGCTGAGCACCCAACTGCCTTGGCAATCTCCTTAATGTTTGAGAGAGAAGACTGTGTCACTAAAACATAAAATTGCATGCTACATGCAATTCACACAGGAGTTATTCATGTATGGCTGTTCTGAGGCATTCCAAAGTCCATGCAACCCAACATCCAGTGCCCAAAAGAAAACACCCAGAGAACTTACTGTGGGATAAAGGATTATTGTTTAAAACCCTCCAAGGCTTTACAGTATAAAAGACCTGTGGAAAACTCTTCTTCCTTCCCAACTGCACTTCATCTAACTCATCATGCTTGTTACTGCCAAGATAGGAAGTATCAATATCCAGACTCGTGTAAGGGAGCTCCTGGGGAACTTCACTTGTAGGAGAAGATACAAGTTTCTAACCACACACCCCAGCAGCGAACAGAGATTTTTAAAGCAAATTTCTGAAGGAGATTACTAGCAAATGTCCTGAATTCTGTCTGTGGAAGAGACAAGCAGCAGGAATGTCAACAAAGATTTGTGTTTTACCTGTTCAGAAAAATTTCTTGTGCAAGCCTACATGATTCATGGGGGAAAAAAAATATTATTTGAAGATTAGAGGTCCTTCTGGTCACTACAACCAGCTTCAGTAATTTCACATATTTTGAATTTAGCAAATTATTAGAACTGACTGGGCAAAATGAAAATGCTTTCCTCTCTAAGCAAATTAAAGGACTTATGGAAAATTGAATCACTATTTCCAAGACAGAATATGTCAAGAAAATGTGCCTACTGATGGGTCTCATTACTGGAAATCCAATTTGCACATTTTACAGTCAGGATTTGTTAGAATATGTTTGAAATATTTCTTTTTAGTGAGAAGTGACTTTGGCAGGTTTTGCTTCAATTTTTCTGTGACTCTTTGTGAGCAAAGTATGACCCTGCCAGGGATGTTTTATAAACAGTATACCCTCAGACAACCTAAATGGTACATGATCCCATGAATAATCCAGTAATGGATTCTTGGCTTCTCTTGATTCAGAGCTGGACACATTTAATAATTGACCAGTTATGGCAGTATTATCCTTCTTTTTTATATGCTTCCCTGCACTCACTGACCTTCAAAAATACATAAATAAAAATAAATTAAAGAACTTGAAGATGAATCTTCATCTTGTTTGTCCTGGTCAGTGCCAAGAGCAGGTACAGCCAATGCCACATCAGCCATGAAACAGCAGTTGCTGTAGATGAAAACATTTGTCCTATGGAATTTGATATCACAATGCCCAGTGACTGTGAGTTACAGGAGCAGAGCTGGACACATTCTTTATCTAAATCATTCAGCAGCCCCATGGTTTCTCTCTTTTAAGGAGTTATTTAAAATGAAGATTCTGTGTGTGCCTGAAGACACACTTTTTAGCTCAACAATAACATCAAATGAAACTAACAGGCGAAAAAGTTGGTAAAACTTTCAGCCTATGTTCAATATGTAGGACAAAATCCAGATTCTTGTAAATTTGAATTGGAAGAATAATCACGTGTACAAACAGTTCTGAAAGTCATCTTCAGATGGCAAAAATGCCTGAATCATTTTCCCTTCTCCATCTCTAGGTCATGGTCTGTCAAATGCTCTTACCAAGCCTTATGAGACAATGGAATTCCTTGGAGCAACCTGGCTAACCTTAGTGAGATTATAAAGAAAACAGACACAAGACACTGAACTGGAAAGCCAGTGTAGACAGAAGAGGTATGGAAACATCATCATTTAAAGAAAAAAAAAAAAAAGAAAGCAGCCTAGTAAAGGAGGTTTGTTTTGGTTGTAACGAAATGAGATTTTATCTAAACTTTTTGTGGATTTGGAACGCAAAAAGTATGTAAGGAAGATTTTGCTGAGTTTTTGTTTTTGTTTTTTTAATGACTCCTCTGTAATAGCTGATTAAAATAAATCATGCCAGAGCTTCCTTATTGAGCTGTCTCAGACTTAATGAAAACACAGCTAGAAAGGCTATTAGACAAGTTTATTTTTTTTCTGGATTCTCCAGCAGTCTAAAAAATTAGAGATATGATTCCAGACTATGGGTTACCTTCTTACACTACCTAAAATATATTCTCACTATCAGAGTTCAAGGAATTGCCCCTATTCCTTTAATAAGCTTTTGCCCATTTTGGAAACTGCAAACAAATCAAGTAAGTCAGTTAAATATGGGATGTGTTCCCACAGTTGCCTGAAGAAACTAATGCATGTTTTGAAGCAAGTCAGACAAAGATTTTATCTCTTAAAAGACAAGATGGGCAAAACTTCCAAGCCAAAGGAAATTACACACCCAGATGGGAGGCCAAGGGAGTTGTGTTAAGTTGTTCCTTACTGACAGTTTTGTCTGTATGGGGTACCTTGCAATACACCTCCATTACCACAGAAGTGTAACAAAATTGCTGTCACTGTTATTTAGTTTTCTATCTAGGACAGTAAACCCCTCCATCTGTGTACAAGAACCATTTATTAATGATCAGACAAATGGCAGGCAACAAATGTAACTTCTTGATTAGGAAAGATGACTAGCTGGGGAAACTACAGACAATTTGGTTTTATGAAACTATAAAACTTGTTTTTCTTAATTATTTTCAGCAGAGCAAAAGAAGGAACTAGTTTTGCTGTTCGGTGGAGTTTGGTGGGCCAGTAAGTTTACTCATTCATCACCATTCCTTGCCATGAAGCCATGTGAGCAGGATTGTACAACCTGGCAGGCTGAAGCCATCCCTGCTGCACACTCAGCCAGCAAGAACCCATCCAGTGTAACATCCTTGGGACTTCCAAAGCTCTGGGAAGTTGGATACTGGTTCATGTGTTGGTGTGATCATACACCAGGCTGGCTCTTACCCCTGCACTGCTACTCAAAAAGGAAAAACAAAAAGCCTGTGCAGTGCCAACTTTCCCTTTCCTAAAGCTTTCCTGTCTTGAGAAGATTCATGGAACACCTTAAACCTTGTCTTGCAGTAGGACTGCTTTTAGGTGTTCTGAACTTCAAACTTTTAAATTCACAAGTATCATCTCCCTACAGGAGTTACACCATCCTCTTTTATATCGGAGTGGAGCAGTGAGGCTCCTGCATCACAGGGCCTGAATCACTGACTCCTGCCCTGCAAAGTGACTTCTTGTCCTGCTGCAGCTCAGATAGTTGAAAAGTTGTGCAGTACTACATCACTTCAGCCTTCCAGTTCATTCTTTTGCAGATGCAAATATCAGATTTCTTTCAGTTTAGAATTAATAATTTTTTCCTAACTCATAGCCTCACTTTCGACTCTACTTGGATTTCTTTCTGCTTCATCAACAACAATTAAGATTCTTCAGACCAGTTCATGCTCCAAGTTAAACTTGCACAAACCTTTTGTCTTCAAAATGCCCTACTAAAAACTGTATGTCCCAAACAGCCTTTAAAAGTTTGGAAGAGGTGATGTCATGGGCAGAGTAAATGTTCAGGATGCTGCTGAATAAAATGCAGAGTTCAAGGTGAAGCTGTGAAGCTGTGTTCTGGAAAAAGAAATGAAGCATATTAATAAGAATTAAGTGAGAAAATTGAAAAAACAAATCTCAGATGTTTTGGTTATTTTACAGGGAAAAAAAGTGATTTAAAAGTGCACTAACTATCAAACTCTTTGTCATACATGAAGTAACAGAGAAATGAGGTATGAAGTACAAATAAAGGCTTTGAAACAGTCAATGTCAGAATTTTCATATGTATGGGAAAAGTGTGTACACAAATACTACAACACTGAAGAGAAGCATGAGTTAGGAGATTAAATCCAAGTTTATTGTCATACAAAAATAAATTACTGTCTGAAACTGCACTAAAATCCTATTGCTATGATTTATTTTACCATCCTTGGTATCTTTAACCTAAACCTGAATTAAAACCTATAAACTTTAAACTCCAAAACCTCTTTAGTCTTACTTTAAAAAAGAAATTAACAGAGATAAATGAAGAACACCCCAGCAGATAAAACCATGACTAATAATTCACATCCTCAAAGACATTTCTTTTAAAACAAGTCCAGGAACAATTCAAGCCATGAAAACTGCAGCAGATGTTCTGCAGGGAAAGAACAGCACACTGCCAAGGCTGGGTAAAATGATCCCTTACGTCCCTGAACAGAAAGAAGCCAAATCTACAACTCATTTGTAAAACAGGTGAGGAGAGAGAGATTCATTTCTGTGGTTGAAGAGTCCATTGCAAAGAATTAATGCAAATGAGGTCTTTGAACTGAAATATCTAATAAAGACCTCTCTCCTCAATGTTCTCAGCCCAGTGATGTACACTGCTGTATGATTTGATTTGCACTACTAAGAGCTGTGCAGCAGGGTCTTGGTTCAACCCCACTGCAACCTCAGTGCCAAGGAAACAGTGCTCAGTACTGATACCTGGAATGTGTTCAGTAAAGTAGAGAGAGAGAGAAAAGTACAGAGAGAGAAGGAGGAGCCCTTAAAGAAACACCACAGTAGAGCTTTCTGGAATTTTAGCCAAACCCAGCTGGTGAAGGCAGATTTCTGTCCAGGGAATGGTAACATTTGCTGGTCTGCAACATCCAGGGGTCTGCAGTATGCACTGAATACAACCTGTACTCTCCAAAATATTTGATTTTGTTCAGAAAAGACTGGGCACAGAGTGATGTATCAGGGTGTATTCCCCTCTGCTCCTTGTCTCTCCACTGAGACAGCCAAGTGTACCAAGCAGGTCAGTTGTGACAGTCAACAGTTGTAACTTGGGCTCTCTTCAGCCCAGAAGTGGTTTTAGATCATTGCTAATCACTGCAGCTCTTGAACCTCTCAGAAAGTTGGGCATGAGGCTAAATACACAGATTCTTATTCTCCCAGTTAATGCATAAATGTGAACCTCTACAAAATCTTCCCCTGCAGACTGATCCTCTGCAGCTTTTCATCCCTAAAAGACTTTTTTTTTTTTTGCTTCCTTTCTCTATTTATTATCTCCCTTTTTCATTTCAGTGTGTCTTCAATCCACTTTTAGCTCACTTCATGCCTGAAAGAACTTCATGAAGTTCCACTTTCACCCCATGCCCTCACATCAGTGCATCAGTGAGAAGGATGCACAGAGGCTTGTCATTCACTTCAGTGCAACAATTTCCAAGGAAAAGCAGCCTATGCAGCAAAAAAAAACCCCAAAATTTCTCCTAATGGAACTTTATATCTTAGGCACTGTTCAGTGCTCCCCACTGTCCTAGACAGACAACTACATCTCTTTATACTCTAATTATTTCTAAACTTAGGTCTGAATCCTCTTACTCTTTTCAATGGGAGACAGATTCATAAATGCCTTCTTTGGAATCTAGGTCTGACTTTAAAGTCTTCATCCTTCAACTTTTGTCACCAAACTGCAAACTTCAGCTTTGCCAACCCTTTTTATATCCCATACACTATCCATTTAACTGTCTTCATGAAAGGATCTCTTAAAGTTACCTCCAGCTTCCACATCTGTGAATAAATCACTACCTACTTAGCCAGGATAATTTCATCTTGCCATTCATGATTCAGAAAGCCTTGCTATAAAAGGTGTTTGCACTTCCTTAACTCCATTCCCCTATGGTTCAATGATGAAATGAACTGCAACAGCAGGCAGGATTTTGGGCTGTGCTCTGGTTCTTATGTCTAGTACTGAGTGTGGGTTTTAGTCACATTTCCATAAAGCAGACACTGCTGTAGTGGTGTCAGCATGGACAGTTTGGAATAGCAGTTGGTGTTCATTCTAATAAAAGATGTTCCACATGTCCAATATTCAGTTGTGTAAAAACAAATAAATGCATGTTCCCTGTTGCATCAAAAGTGACTTCTACCCTCGACAGGTTGAGGCAATCAAACACAACTTTTATAAGATTTATGAGGTATAAACAGCAAAGACTGGGCAGGTCAGAACAGCACTGTTGGCTTATCCCATACATTTCAGTGGATATATTGATATATCTTTAAACACTAAAGAGTTTAGAAGTCAGACTGGTGGTTTGAATCTTCCACGTGGAAGTGCTACACAAACAGAAAAATTCTCCAGCATGTTTTTGTAATTTTATCATTGGATTTTCCCAAGTACAAAGAGAAATTATCATTTTGCATTATAGCAAGAAACTGTCTTTCCATTTAGAAAATGGTTGATTTATCAGGGAAAAGAGTAATGGTCTACAATATGAAAAGTGGGATTGAATGGATACATGGAACAAGAAAATAAAAATGTTTCATTCTAACACGAGTACATTTATAATAGAGCTGGTTAAACAGTTTAGATTAAGAGCCTTTTAACTCTAGTAAGTAACAAAAATGCTACTTTTTTAATCTTTGCAGGTAATTCCTTATTTCAGATACTGACATCATACATTATAAACACTGTGTATCTGTCCAAAATAAGTTTGTCTTCAGCCAAACCCATGTGAACATTTCTTCCTCTTATATTTGTATTTCATACAGTTGGAGCATTCAAATAAGCAGTGCCCAAAGTGTGGTCTTGCTTTCAGGCTCACAAACTCTGGGGGGCTGGGTAAGAAGTTTAATCTCTCTGCCATCTCCTCCTCACTGGTAAAATATATTTTGTCTTGACTGTGCAATGCCCTTGGACTGCTGAGAAGTGCAATGGAAAAATGCAGATTTATGCCAGTGCCACTGAGTACACAGTTGAGATACTAATTAAGAGAGCCAAACCCCCACAAGCCTAAAACTATGACATTTTATAAAATATTTCGTTTAAAACCAGGAGTTAAACTGACTTTAAAGTTGATATATGGGGGTGGAATGAAAGTTGTCAAAATTAAAATGCCTGAGGCACAGACTCAAAATGGAGAAAAAAAGAAAGGAGAGGACAGAACAGCATTACAGGTATTACAGCCTCTGTATTTATTTCTGAAATAAAAAAGAAAACAATACATGGTTTTAATGGATTTTTTTCAGAAGAGACAGCCCTTTTCCTGAGATAAAGACAAAGTAATGTAATGAAACACTATTTACTACATACATCCTTGTATCTCTTTTTCTTAGACTGTGGGAAATTGAGAAACTAATTGTGTGAAGCCCACATTATCTAAATACAGGTTACCGAGTTTTCAATTTTTTCTACTTAATATTTCCATTTTTTCTTGTCCTTATTCCATTCTCCTTCCCTCTCTCATCCCTTTATTTTTGTTACCTTCAGCTGACTTTACATGTTTTTTTCTTTATTCTACTCCATTTTGCTTAGAATAAAAATCCTCACAAGGATGGATCATTTTTTTCCTTCTCATCTTTCCTGAATCTTTGTATTTCTCCGTCCTGTTCTTGTCCTTCCTTCATTCCTGGGCTCTTTTCCACTGCCCATTTCCCACACCTCTACAGAATTGTGTTCTGTACTTGGTGACCTTACCCTCCCTCTCTGCAGCTACCATCATTTTATTTTGAAACTACTGCTCTAACATCTCTTCCTCTAGGGCTCAAACATTCTTCCCTTCCTTTGTATCATTTGGGGTTTTTTTTGCCACACCCAAATTAAAATCTCTATTCCATTTTCACTTCCTCCATTTTCCATGCTTGTTTCTTTTCTTTCCTCTTTATTTTTGCCACCAACTGCAAACACATCCCTCTGCCCTCAGGTGCAAGAAGTGATGCTTCAGCAGCAGTGCCTGGAGTTTGTTACAGGGGTCCTGCCAAAAGCTGCTTTGTCATTAACTCTGTCCTAACTCCCCAGAGCCAGTTCAGCTCACCCTGCTGTGGATGTGGCCACCACACAAGTGCTCTCTCACCATCACACCCCCACAAATTTCCAGCACTGATGTAAGTCACAGGTTTCTCTTTCACCTGCTGTGAAATGTGCTTGGATATTTGGGTGGTGACCCTCCCAAATGCCACTAAGTTGCCTTCCAGCTGCCATGGGAGTCTCCTTAGTTCTGGCCACACAGGTTCTGCTGTAAATGAATTAGTGATGCAGTTACAAGGCCTGACTGCTCCCTCCCTCCAAACACCACGGTTACCTGTGCTCCACATGGCTCTTCTGTGACTCCTGGGATCCCAGGGGACCTCTCTGCCAGGCTTCTTCCCAGAGCCACGAGGAACTGCAGCCAGCTTCTTCACAGGAAGCCAAAGATTCCCTCTTCATGTGAGGGATGCCCAGGATAGCACACTTGTCATGAATTTACACAGGGAAAGATGCTCTTTCCTTCCCCCTTTCAACACTTAGTGGATGAGGAACTGCATTTTTTAGCAGAATAAATAATACTAACAGGGCTCTTAAAATGTCAGGTGGCATATTTCTTCTGGCTGATCACTCTTTGTGTCTGACTGTTGTCAAACAAAAGATATTGAGGAAATTCATTACAACAAGAGTATCTTCCAGAGGCAGGTTGAATTATGGCCATGGTGATTGTAACTAAAATTCTGTATGTTTGCATATCTCTCCTTACCAGTGTACAGGTCATGCCAAATTGGTGTTGTTTTCTTTTTCCACACTGCTTTAATTACCCTTCCTGAAGGATCCACAGTGCTGTATTGGTACAGGGGACTGGCTTTCTCTTTCCTGGTATTCAAAAAAAAAAAAAAGTGAAGGAATAAAACAATCATAATAATACCTTTTGTTCAATAAATAACAAAGAACTGGAACTAGAGCTGCTTATGAACCTGTGACATTTTGGTCTGCCTAAAGAAAATGAATTGAGCTGCAAAACCTGGAGCCCCATTTAGTATTACTAAAAAAATATTTTAAGAGTGGAAATAAGAAACATCAAGTTAAACATACTGTGGAGTTGGAGGATCTAAACCAAAAGAGGGAGTACTTTTCCTCTACCTTGGGTTGCAGTACTAACATATTTTTTTTCATTATAAGTAATTTTTTGTGGCTGCCCCAAACAGAGCAGCTACATTTTTTCTATTTCTATCCCTATTTTTTCCTCCATTTGAACTTTTCCACATTCTTAAACTAGATACTCCTCATATAGGGGGACTAGATGAGTTTTTTTCATCAGGGAAGTTTCTAACCAGCAATTTGCCCGCTAAAGGGCACTGTTTACTGCAGTTAAAAAAAAGGAATCTCTGCTTTCCCTGTGTAAGTTATAAGGCTGAGCTAAAAAACTAAAGGGATTTAATTTAACGGCTGAGCTTCTTATTCAAAAATACTGCTTGCCCAATTAATATATATACATTTTTTACTTTTTTTTTTTTAGGAGGTCTATGCAAGAACAGTGACAATTTAACAAGGAAAAGACTGTTCACATGTGCCTGGAAGAGTGGAAAGGAAGCATCGGCCCTGTTCAGACAGGGAGATCTGCTCTTCAGGCTGTCTAACCAACATGAAGAGTAGCACCATAAAATGCATAAGGTCACAGGGCAGACAGCTTGGGGCAGTGGGAGCACAGCTCTCCGAGCCACGGTGCGCAGCCCGTCCTGCCGCGGGGATAAACCCGAGCCCTGCGCGCTCCCGCGTCGCTGCTGTAGCGCTGACGGGAGCCGAGTACCCAAGGCACGGGCGCCTGCAGCTCCGGAGAAGCTCCCTGCGCTCAGACAATGGCTCCCGCTGGATCGTCCCCGGCTGCTGCGTTTGAATCGTATTCATTTGCGTCACACAAATTAGCGAGATCTGTGCACTCTGACCCGCTGCTCCGAACGCGACCGCCCTGCCTGATCCCCGGGCACCCTCTCGCTGCTGAGTGATTTCACCTCCCGGGGCCGTGTCTGCCAGATGCTGCCGGTTGTCTCTCACTGACCCGCAGATGGCCGGGGAGCTCCCGGGAGACGCCGCACGGAGCGCTCCCATCCTCCAGCTGCGGCCTGGCACGGGGTGACTGCGCCGGGGCCACCGAACAAAGGCGCGGGGGGACCCGCACGGGGCAGGGCCCGCCGGCCACCCGCGGCTCTGCCAGCGCCAACCGCGGCTGCCACGGCACCGGAGGGAGAAGAAGGGGCTCGGGCAGAGGCAGCCATGGCTGATCCGTGAAGGATGATCGCCCCTCTTCCCGCGCTGTGTGGCAGCAGCTCGGCCCCACGAGCGAGGGGCAGCGAGGGTCAGGGCCGCGCGAACGAGGGGCAGCGCCCGCCGCCCTCAGCCCTCAGCCCTCAGCCCTCAGCCGCCCTCCCGCGCGCTCCCTCAGCCGCGGCAGCGCGGGAAGCGGAGTGCGCGCGCTCCGGCC
>VZRZ01007867.1:0-18667 GCA_013398175.1 Climacteris rufus | reverse complement strand
CTCCCGGCTGGTCAATAGCGGGCGGCGCATGCGCGCTCATCGCATCACGCCCCCTCCGCCCCCCCGGCCCGTCTCCCTCCGCCCTATATAAGGCGCGCGCGGCGGGGTCCCGGCACCGCAGTGCGCGTGGGCGGCGCGGCGGCTCCGCGCGGCTCTGGGACCCCCCCGGCTCCACCGCCGCCATGAGCTCGGGGACCCCCTACATCGGCAGCAAGATCAGCCTGATCTCCAAGGCGCAGATCCGCTATGAGGGCATCCTCTACACCATCGACACCGAGAACTCCACCGTGGCGCTGGCCAAGGGTGAGGCGGGGCCCTGCGGGGGGCGCGGGCGGGCCTAGGCCGGCGCTGGCTGAGGGGACGCGGCGGGGGCCGCCGTGCTGTGAACAATGAGCGCGCCCAGGGCCCGCCCGCCCGGCGGGGCTGGAACCCCGGGTCCGGAGCGCTGCTGCTCTCCGTGAGTCAGCACTGACAGGGGCCGCGCCGGAGGGGCGGGCAGGGCCCGGGATGCTGGGCAGCCCTGGGCTCTCCCGGGGAGTTCCCGGGCAGGAGCGCTGCCAGCGGCGCTGGGTCCCCGTGCCATTGTCAGAAGCGGGGGGGTGACGCTCAGCACTGCTGTGCGTGGTTCGGTTCCCCTCGCCCGCCTGTGCCCGGCTGTGTCTCGGTGTTGGGCTCGAGCAGGGCCCCAGGCCGGCGCTGAGGAAAACAGTTGCTGTTGTTGTGTCTTTGTTTCTTCCGTGATCGATAACTGGACTCTGCTCAGGTGAGGAGGGTGGGATCCGCTGCACAGAGCGCTGTGGGCCGGCCGCACGTGGGTCTGGCTCGCCGACCTTGCAGGCTCCTCATGGGGGCTTTGCATTTTGTTTCCCTGTAGAAATACTGATCTTTATCTTTGAAACGGTGTCATTTGGATTGGATTGTCACCTGTGCTGGGAACTCCCGTATTTCCTCTCTGCAAAAGCTGTCCTGTCTTGTTTAGTCCCTCAAACATTATCTTATTCCTATACTGCTTTTGATGTCCAGCTTGGCTACTTCAGCTAATGTGCATCAGTGTTTTCTTTCCTCGAGTTTTGTCCTTCCTTGTTCTGGGAAGTTCACACGTTCTTCATCGCCTTCAGCCACCCAACAGTGCTGTCCACAAAACAAACACCTTTTGTTTTGAAAGGCTCTTTGCTGGCAGGAGGCACTGGCTTGTCAGATTCACAGCTACCCTCGAGGCAGCCTGTGCCACAGTGTTTATCCAGTATCATGGTGTTTATATGATGCTGGACATTATTTGACACCCATTAGAGTGTTTTCTGAAGTTAAAAAAGGTGTGTTTTCTCAAATTCACTTTTTCTCTAGGGCTATGGCTGTTTATTTAAATGTACAGATGGAGCTGTTTATATTAGGGCTGAGCTCAAAGTATTTGAGATGTTGCTGGAAGGATGCAGTTCCTTTCCTGTAGGCGCAGGGAGGTCTTCACCATGACCCAAGCAAGTAGAAATGGTTCCTGATGTACTTCTACCTTACACACAGCACTTGCTACTTCAGAGCTGAAGTGGTGTGTTTCAAAGGCATGTGTGTTAAAGTGCTTTATGATGTAAGTACATGCTCTGGATAAGATTTCTGGCAGTTCTTGTATTTATTGATCTCTCTGTTCAGTTTTGATGAACTGGAATGCCTAAGATGTAGTTGTTACAATAGATGGAGAATATATTTTTCCTCACTCAAAGTCCTGCTCTATAAACTTTACAGCACAAATCCTGCTTTGCATTGTAACTCAGAGGGTTTTTCAGTTTTAAAGACTTAATGTTAGTGTCAGAATTACAAATGTAGCAACAATGTTGAAGTTGGTCACAGCAATATCAATGCCGTGTGGGGACGGTGGTTGAAAACACTTGAGCTCTGAAGTGTTAGAAGGGCCTTGAATTACTGATGTGCAATTGAAGTTGCCCAGGCTGCAGGTAAATTGTTGTTAAACCCTGGATGCTGCTGTTTAAGGCTCAAACAACTTCTGTGTATAATGTAAGTGCCATTCTCTTGACTTCTATCCTTCATAAAGGAAAGCTTAGTTGAAAGAGACCTTAGCCTGGCTTCGAGAGGCTGAACCAGATTTCTTCCTAACTTCAATTAATTTATATTTGTTAAACCTCAATACATGCACAGTATCTTAAATGCTGGGGATTCAATGGGCCTAATTAATCGCTACAAATAAGTTGTCTTTTTAGAGGCTAAACTTAAATTGCAAACAAAGGAAGTTTAAGCCCACTACTGTCCTGCCAGCAGTGAAGGCCAGAAACTTCCTCCCCCTTCTGTAGAAGTCTGAAGAAATTAGAGTTTTTCAGCAAGAAATATCCATGTAGGCTCTGCTTTCCAGTCAGTCACTCTTGCTGTGCTTCCTGCCCCTTCAGAGGTTGAGCTCCAGAGCCATGCAGGAGTAGGAGCTGTATTGTAAACCAGGAGCTGCAGTGGTGTGGGATTGATTTCCTGTTCATCTGTAAGCAATAATAACCAACTCCATGGGAGACAGCCCTTCCCACCTCCACAGGAACTTAGAGCTGCACTCTGTGCTGTGCCAGAAAGAGTTAAACACCTCAGGTGCAGGGACAAGAAAGCTCAACTCCTACAGCCCTCCATGCTGTTTTGTCCACAACAAGGGTGTGGTTTTCCACCTTTTTTGTTAGAAACCTTGGGACCAGCCAACTGAGAGACTGCCTGAGGGCTTTGCAGGTCATGTGTTTGTCCATGTGGAAGTTGATGGGCTGATTTTGGTGCTTCCCAAGTGAGCTATGGGATGCTTCAGTAGTCCCTGGATACCTTTAGTACATTTTGCCATGAGCTGTGTGCTGTTATAATCTCATCTTGAGCAGAGAGATCATGTCCAAAAGGCCACAAGCATTGCTTTCAGTTTATAATCTGTTTCTAGTTGACTGGGTTACAGCTGTAATATGATCAAACAGCAGCTGGAGATCTAAAATAACTTGGAGAGGTTATTTACCCTAGGAACTCATGGAAGATGGCCATTGAAAGGAAGTGACTGGCAGCTTGTCCTTGTACCAATGAAGATTCCCCTCCTGTTAGGTGCAAGCTGAGGTGCTGAGCAGTGTGAGAGGGCCAGTGTGGCACTCTCCTGCTCCTTGGGAGCTCATCTGTGTGTCAGCAGGGTGCAAATCACTTGCAGCACTGACTGGTGCCTGGATAGAGCTGTTCATCCTGGAACAGAACTCTTGGGTATCCCTGGCTACACCTGCCAACACTCCTAGGAAGTTAGAAGCAGTATGGTGTGCCAGGGATGCTCAGCACTGGGATTCATTGGATCCACTGTGGTGCCCTTTTTCTGTGGTGCCCCTTCATCCATGTCCTGGTGGAGAGGTTTCAGCACTCCATGGTAACCTGTTAGAGGCAACTGATGGAACTCCAGTACAGAATTCTTCCATTGGCAGAAAATGTGCATCAAACCAGGACGTGCTGGTGCTTATCTGGCAATGCCTCACAAAGCCAGAAAGCAGCTGGATTAGTGAACTGGGGAGTTTCTGTAACTTGTGCTGGAATTCCAAGCTTTCACCTGTCAGTGTCTGGTGTAATGGTGCTGTCTATTTTCCTGTGCCAGCAGTAAGTCTCAGCCAGACCTCTTCATCTTTAATGGCTCAAATTAATTTATGCTTCTACCTGGCAGTTGCCACAGTCAGCTGAAGACTTTTTTTTTCTCTCCATTCTAATGTGTGACATCAGTGGTTAGTGCCTGTTCAAGTGTTCTGATAGTGGGACTCAGTGAAGCCTCCACAGACACTGAGGTCTTAGATTTATCACTGATAGCTCACTTTGTAGTCACATTAATCATAAAACCAGTGACATTGGAGTAGAGGGGGGAATTTTAATAGGAAGTTTTTAGCATTGATAAAATTATCTCTGTCCACATAATAAATGTATGAAACCAAGGGTGCAGATTTGATCTCTAAAGCCTTTTAAGATTTCCCCCTACTGCTTCAGGGGCCTCTCCTGTGGTCTGGTGCAGTTGTCTGGTGCTGAATGCCTGCATGGGACAGGTGCTGGGGAGGGAAGGGGAGTATGGCAGTACAGCACAGTGGGGAAGTGCTTGGATTTGGAGTAGGATTCTTCACTCCAGCTGGTCTATGGTCTTTACCTTCACAGCTTGATGTAAACAAAACTGTTTATACAGGCTGCTGAAAAAGTTGGCATTTGAGGGAACAGATGTGTGTGAGAAGGAGATTGAGCGTTCTGGAAGTAACCTTTGTTGTTGTTACAGTTGGCAAGTGTTGCAGGAGCACTTTTTAATTGCATAAAGCCTAACTTGCACAATGGCAATCCTGCACTAATGTCCTGTTTTCCACGCCCCAGTGCGATCCTTCGGGACTGAGGACCGGCCCACGGACAGACCGGCTCCTCCCAGAGAAGAAATCTATGAGTACATTATTTTTCGAGGGAGTGACATCAAAGACATCACTGTCTGTGAGCCTCCAAAAGCTCAACATGCTCTGCCACAAGATCCTGCCATTGTCCAAGTAAGTTAGCCTGAAGTGTTGATAAAAAGCTGAGATAAAAGACTGGTGTTGAAGGACTGTGTTTTGGTAAAAACTTGTAGAAATGATGGCAAGTCAGTGTCTCCAGGAATCTTCAGATTGTTTGAAGCATCCTGAATTTTGTTGTAATGTTTAAAGTAGCAGCAACAGTAAAGACTTCAGTCATCAAAAGCCAGAGCTAGCTGAGAATGCACAAAAATCATAAAGAGGTAAACTAAACCCTCTCAGTATTTACTTAAGCTTTAGCAATGCTGTACATGAAGTAGAGAATCATTGCCAAAGCAAGTTGACTTCTGGATGCTGTAAATGGAAATGTACTTTGTCTTGTTACAGTCTTCACTGGGCTCTGCCTCTACATCATCCTTTCAGCCACATGTGCCTTACAGCCCGTTTAGAGGTATGCCACCTTACAGCCAGCTTGCTGCCAGCTCTTTGCTTAGCCAGCAGTATGCAGCTTCCTTAGGTTTAGGTAAGTACAAACTTCACTTGCTAGAATAAAGGTACAGTTTTGTATGCAGCCACTGTGAAACCAAATAACAGTAACTAACACCAAACTCCCTGCTGAGTGTCAGGCTGCAGTGAGCAGTGAATAAGTAGCTAACAACCTTGTGCAATGATTTTACTACAAGGAGGCCTGTGTTTCACTTACATATGCACACGAGAGAAACAAACTAAATAGCGGAAGTTTCTTTCTGAGATTAATGTGAATACCTGACAGTTGTGGCCTGACAGTTCATTTCTAACCTAACACACCTTACATCACATGTAAAAAGAACTTGTATTCCCAGAGAGGACTGTAAATAAGCTGCTCTAATGCTGTTCTAGAGATTCTGGTATCTCTTTCCAAGTCCTTCAGATGTTTCACTACCTTGTATCTTATCCATGTATCTCTCCTCTCTCTTCTTCCCTCTATCTCTTTAGAGAAATTGGTAAGCCCTCCAGCATCAGCAGCTGCTTCCAGCCCTAGTTCTTCTCCGTCTCCACAACCTGTTTCAGAGCCTGACATGTCTTCAGAGCCCCATCAGCTCTCTTCCAAGGGTAACAGCAGTTTGAGGACTCCAAATATTTGGAAGAACTGCATGGCACTTGCAAACACTCTGTTCTTGTTAACCCCTCCTAGAATGATAATGTTCATATGGGTTATGCCAGTAGAACTAGTTTGTTCTCAGCTTTTTTTTTTTTTTGCCTTTCATTACATGAAGTATTATTCCTCCTGTCTTAGAAGTATCAATTAGAGAGACAGGAGAAAGGAAATGTCCAGGACAGTGGATCCTCTTGTGTAAGTATCAGGAGAGGGATGAAGTTTAGAGATGCTAATGTGCTGCATCTTGTCCAGGAACATGTGTCATCATGGGGATTGGGTGAGGAATTAGTTAACCCTTCCTGGAAAGACAAGCACATTGCTTAAAATGTGGGCGGCCTTGTGGTTGGAGACCTAGGCTAATGAAAAATTCAGGAGTATTTATGTAATCGAGGAAACATCAGGGTAGATTTCATGCATGATGGGGCATTGTACCTTGTCCAGATTCCCAGTTAGTAAAGCATGACTAACAGTAAGCAATTCCTGAATTGTGGGTAGCAGAGACAACACAGTTCTGGCTGCTTGCTCCTGTGTGTAAAACATTTAAAGGAGGTTGAGTTAAGATACCAGACTGACCATCCTAAGAGCAGGGAGACCAGGTGCAGCCTGCATTTAAACATGATAATAGGTTTAATCTGGTTTTAGCTTAAGCATGAATGCTTGTGTTGGCATGAAGCTTTTTACTTACTCTCTGGTTTTGGCCTTCTATCTGTTCAATAGTTTCTTGATATTCTGGCTCAACTTTGAAACTTTCTCATGTTAAACTTGCACACCAGCTTTGTCCTACTCAATAATCCTTAGGATATGTCTGTCTTCCTTGCAAGTTTTCCAGGTGTACATTAACTGGGAACCTGCATGATGTAACCTACTGGGTATATCTCATGTGGACTTGGGTGACCCAGAAGTGTCAGTGGCTTGGTTTGTGTGAACTCTTCAGCTTTTCACTTTTCTTGCTCTTTTAATATGTTCAGTTAAAGTTCGCTTCCAAGCAGTTCTTATGCATAACTACATAAACCTGTAGTACTCCAAACCTTCTAATTAAACCTAGAATGCAGTGTTTCTTCTGAGTACTGAAGACTGTCACTTTTTAATATAATTGGTTTAAGGTATACCAAACCATGAAAAGTATTTACATGTTTTGTAGTGTGAATAAATAAGCCTGGATGGAAGAGCAACAGAAGTCTTGGTAACACTTTGGCCTTGACCAAGAAGGAATTTAAAAGGGTAACTTTGAGATCCTGGTCTGGTTTCAGGTTTTCTTTGTCTGAAAGCTCTAACAATAAGCAATGAAGTTGAAGGACTTCTAAAAGTGGCTTACAAAAGGGGATATAGCTGAGGTGCTTAAGCTTTTGCTGCAAAACGTTTCTGACCAAGTGGGAAAACTTTCTAGAACAGTTTCGAAATAGTGGATTTTTGCTTCAGATTTAAAGTACCAATGTAAAGTAAAATTCTGCATAACCTAGAAATTAGATTTTGGTATAAACTGTCTGAGAGACTGACCTGGCTTGGTTATTTAATGTTTGCTTAACTTGGTTTAAGAAATAAATGGGTAGATTTCCTGATACTGAGGCTCTGGATGAGAGAGCTGTGACTTGTGTGGCAGTGGTGCCTTACCTGGTGTCTGTGCCACTTAAACAGCCTGTAACGATGCACACTGAAGGCTTTGAGTCATTCTTGACCAAACAGTTTCTCCCTAGAGGTGGGCAGGGTTTGAATGGTGGTGGTGCACTTTCTGAGAGGCACTTAGTCATTGGGGTTTTTTCCAGGTGCTGGCTTTCCTTCAGTTCACCCAGTCCGCAAAAGCCCCATGGTAGAGCAGGCTGTGCAGACTGGCCCAGTGGACAGCATGAACTCCCAAAAGCTGCCCCCGGTGAAGGTGACGCCGGGGATCGCGCGCAGCGCCCGGCAGGCGCCGCAGGCCAACAGCAAGGCCAGCGGTACGTACGCCCCCTCAGCCCTGAGCCCTGCTCTGGGCAGCCTGCAGAGGTGCACTGCAAGACTGAGCTGCTTGGCGTTTGTTCTCGTGCTCCCTTAAAGTTTGTCCTTCTTGTTCAGTAGATACAGTTCAGGCAGCACCTGTGCAAACCCAAGGACAGGTGAATGATGAAAACAGAAGACCTCAACGGAGAAGATCGGGTAGGTTAAGCTGACATTAAAAAGTCACATCAGCCTGTGAAGGCAAGTGGTGCTAACAGTGAAGAATTATCTGACAGAAGACTGAGATAAAGCTTTGGGCATCCAGAGATGCTTCCCTAACAAAACAGCTTCTGGAGTCACAGAAATTCAGAACATTCCAGGGACAGAGTTCTAGCATCTTTTCTAGAAACATGAAGGTATGTTATAAAAATCAATGCTGTGACTTGGCAGCAGCAACTGGATTTCTCTGAAACCTCAAGTATTTTTACTGGGAGGGGCAGCCTGGTTAAGATTTTCCAGGGCTTTTATGAGAGATAGGAACTGTGCAACACTGGCCTCCATAGAGCAGAATTCTTATTTCAAAGTGCAGTTAAGGCATGGGTCAGAAGGAAGTGAAATTCAAAAAGGTGTTTCTGCCCAAGTAAAATGAGAAGACAGGAAACTAAACTTCAGACTCTTAGGTTCTCAAATTAATTAGCATGTAGAAGGGGTTATTGCTTTTCAAAAAGAAGTGGATAGCATCTCAGTTGGAAACCAGAAACTAGGTGAAGTACAAGCTCCCTTTGTGGGTACTTGAGTCTTTCAATGGATTTCCTGAAACCTCCTCTTTGCCATCATGACAGGTTTGTAGGCTAATTACAGTGCTGAGCATGGAGGTGAAGAGCAGACAGGAAAGATAGTTTTCTCCATTTCCCTCAGCTTTTTGCTGTAGTAGTTGTGCTGACTTCCTCTCTGCACACTGGAAGGAAAGTTGGGTGCACTCTGTCTTAGTGGTGAGACTGACATCCAGGAATGCTGCTCAGAAAGTTAAAGTGTTGCTGTAATGTGTCTTCTACAGCCAAAATCAGAAGTTGCTTTCAAAGAGGTGTGGCCTAACCACAGGACTGGAAGCCAGAAACTCCTGAGTTCTATCCCTGGTTTCCTCTGGTCTTGAGCAAGTCATGTAACCTCCCTGTGCGTTACCAAGTGTTTAAACTCTCCTGCTTTCAGGAAACAGGAGAACCAGAAACCGTTCTAGAGGACAAAACAGACCAACTACTGTGAAGGAAAATACAATAAAGTTTGAAGGTGACTTTGACTTTGAAAGTGCAAATGCACAATTCAACAGAGAGGAACTTGATAAAGAATTCAAGAAGAAACTAAACTTTAAAGGTTTGTGCCTTCATTAAATATGAATTGCTGAGCTTGTAGTAAACACTGCATAGACAAACTCACTCTGAGAAACTGCATGATTACATCTCAAATCTTGTTTGAGGGAGCAAGAGAACAGATGGCTCTGCAGTGTGTGCCTCAAGGAAGTGTAATACATTTCATTATCTTCAGATGACAAAGCAGAGACGGGGGAAGAAAAAGGGGACCCTGGAGTGGCAACCCAAAACAATGATGGTAATGCAGAGGAGGACCTGCTGGGGCCCAACTGCTATTATGACAAATCCAAGTCTTTCTTTGACAACATTTCTTCAGAACTGAAATCTAGGTGAGTGTTTTCTAACATCTTGGGGTTTAAATGGATTTTTAGGCATAAAATTACAGGCATAATCTATGTGACATGGTTTAATTATTTAAAGATTTTAGAGTAGACTTTAGACAGGGAGTATTGCCCTGTATTTGGTGGCTCACAAGTGATGTGAACCAAGCTTCATGCAGTGGGATCAAACAAAAATTTCAGCTGATATGATACACTTGCCTAAACTATGATAGAGGAATTTCCATTTCTGATTCCCAGTACTGACTTTGAACCCATTGTTTTTAAACAAATTCCTTATCTGGCTCGTGGGAGAGGAGGCATCAGGGTTGTGCTGTGCTGAAGGTGCAGCTGGCAGACAGGAGCAAGCTAAGCCTGGAGATGGGGCAGAGAGGTCAGGCCTGGCTGTGGAAATGCATTAACTTAAATGTTGGGAATGTGGAGGAAAAGCTTCAGCTTTCACTGCCAACAGTGATATTATCAAGTGCCTGGAGAAACGAGACATCCCTTTAGTGTCAGCACGAGGGATCCCCTCAGCTCTGTGGCTGCAGAGGGGTCGAGTTAGAGCATGTACACTGCAGCTGGTTCTTGCTGCAGTGCAGCCCAACCCAGTCAGGGGTTTGAGGCTTCCTCACTGAGTGAGCTGGTGGCTCTGAGGTTTCTGTTCAGCCTGACCTCAGCCCTGTTCAGTTCCAGGCGCACCACGTGGGCTGAGGAGAGGAAGCTCAATACAGAGACGTTTGGAGTGTCTGGACGGTTCCTGCGCGGCCGCAGCTTTCGAGGTGGATTTCGAGGTGGAAGGGGGAGTGGAGCAGCCAGGAGAAACCAAACCACTCACAGAGCTGGTACTGGCAGAGTGTAACTTCAGAGGCAAGTGCTCCAGCAAGAGTAAAAACTCTCTCTGTGCAGGGTTTGTCTCTTAACTCCTTACCTGAACTGTCTGTGCAGCCTGTTTCACTCTCAGTCTCATGGATGTATCAAGAATCACTCTGTATTGGCTCTGATTGATCTTTCTAAGTGGTAGAAGGAAACAGGAGTGGTTTAACATTGTGTTTAGTATGCTGATTGTTCTCTTGATTTCTTAGGCTCACCTGTCTGAGATGGTCAGCTCCAGCAAGCACCTCTTGGTTTCTAGCTAAGCATTTCAGCTGATACAGGGGTGTGAGCTTTGCTGTTTGTCTTGGAAGAAGATCCCCATGATATCAAATCTAATTCTGCCTTCTTTCTGAATAGGTTCAAACATCTCTCCTGATGGGATGAAACTGTATATAGAAAGAAAACAACCAACTGCTGCACTAATGTGGGAAAATGGTTCATATTGTTTACTGTCTCAGCTCAAGTGACAGAATTTCATGTACTACTGCTTATATTTTGGACTTTTTTTGGACCAGCCACTGTCAGCTGGAATTTTTTTGGAAGAGGGAATGTGTTCAGGGGTACCTTCTTCAGGGTGTCTTTTCTTTTTGTTTGTGTTTTTCAAGTGCAGACTAACTTACACGGTTCTTCTTTCTGGGTCTCTCAAGGCTGCTATAGTCTAAGCTCAAAGTCAAACTCCTTTTCTGAACCCTGGAGAAGATAAATCATGCTGTTTTAACACGGAACCAAAGGTCACTCAAAATAAACCAGCTATCATTTGTTTGTTCTGAGTAACCAAATGGATTCTTTGGTGCTGCTGGTCTCACAGATCTCTGCAGCAGGTGTGAAGTAGCACTTGGTATCTGGAAAAATGGATTCCTGGTGCTGAGGAGTTGTGTATATTGTCACTTGGGAATACTGGAGTGTTGATCATGTAGTAGTGTTTGACTGTACAGCTGTTTGTGAGCTGGTGCTGGGCTGGAGGTACCACAGGGCTGGGGCTCTGCCTTGAGCTGAAGGGTGCTGGGAGTGCCTCAGGCTTGGAGCTCCTGGCTGGAGCAGGGGCCACCGTGTGGGATGGGAGCAGGGGCTGTCTCCCCTCGTGCAGAGTTTTTGGCAGGAGTGACTGTCTGGGAAGGAGACCTGAAGCTCTGACTTGTTGCCTCGGTTTGTACCTCGCTGGAGGCAGCACCAAATGCAAACAGTTCTCTGTACTCTAGTAGACTGTGGTGGAACTCTTTGGAATGTTTTCATTCAACTAGGGATGGGAGACCATATAATGAAGCTTAACAGATGGGCATGTTTAATTTCTTTCCTCTATACCCCCATACTGTAAATAGTTTAGTTGTTTTTCTTTTGTTTTTAAAAATCTGTATGTGGGGAGAGGGCTGGGAGGGAGGGGTTACCTTTGTTTGCATGAATAAGTGGGTTAAATTGCTATAGGCATGTGTCCCATTTTTGGTTGGTAGGGAATTTTGTTGAAAAAGCACCTTGATGACTGAACCCCTTACATAGCTCAAGTTTTTTTAGTTATGCATTGACCTAGGTTACTGTAAAAGCTTGGATTTATTTTTGTAGGACTTTATTGCTGAGAATTAGAACATAGCAGTGGGGCTGCTCTTTGGAGTATTGTAAATTGTAATTACAATAAACATGTAAATGTTTAGTGTTTCCCTCCACCTCTGTTCTGTATGTAGCACCATAACATCACTCCCTACACATCCTCTGCTGCCTGTCCTTGCAGGGCTCCCATCCAAGCTGGAGAAAACCTGGCTGCAGAGCTCAGGCAAGCCTGGCAGTGTTACATGGGATTGGAAAAGGGCTCAAGCCCCCCAGTCCAGGCACTGCTGCTTGTTACTGCTGCCCTGCTTCCCGTGCTGGGGCTGAGCCTAGGGAGGGTTCTGTCTGGGAGCAGTGAGGGGCCTGGTGCCTCAGCCCCAGGGCTTCTTGTTACCTGTGAGCCTCTTCTTCCCCAGGAGCACGGGGGGCTTGGCTGCAGCCCTGTCAGCTTCCCCATGGAACACTCCCAGTGTGTGGGAACGATGGTGGTGACTTGAGCAGGGAAGCAAATGCAAGTTTAACTTCAGTGTTCCAGTCCAAGGGCTGATAAATTAAACAACCCTGTAATCCAGGATCAGGCTTTCTCTGGCTGCTGTGGTCTCAGGTGTCCCTGAGTAGCAGCAGTGCTGCTGCTTCCCTGTCCTTGACTCCTGTGGGATCCTCTGCCCACACTCTGCTGTGCAGCATCTCCCTGTAAACAGCCCAGCCAGGGGGGGAGTGCTGTGCCAAGTTTGTCTCTGCTGCCTGGAGCAGCCCCTCGAGGCTGAGCTGTCCTGGGCAGGGGCTTGAGTGCCTGAGCTGCCTCCTGCAGGCTCCTGGGCCACGTTCAGTCCTGGCTGTGCCTCCTGTCCCCAGGCCCTGCTCTGAGCCTGTCACCTCCCTGGGGGGGCAAGAGCAGACTGAAGAGCTGCTTGCAAGAGCTGTTTGGTTCCACCCCCCTGGTGGATACAAAGGGGGAAACCTTGCAATAACGGGGCACTTCTGCCTCTTGCTCCAAGTACTGAGACTTGGAGTAGGAGCTCAGGGGTGGGAGAGGCCTGAGGGAAACTGCTGAAACCCACTCCTGCCATAAGGGGTAGAGAGAAGTGTGGGGGGACAAATGGAAAAGGAGAAAACTGCAGCAGAGCTTCACTTCTGTTGTGTGTAACATTGGCTGCAGTTACTGTTTAGCTCCAGGTGTGTAAATCCCCCGTGGGCAGTCACAACAGCAATGCTTCATTCTGAACCAGACTTGGAAGCACCAAGTCATGCACCCCTGCCCTGAGGATGTGCCTGCAGCAGTGAGGTCTCATCCCGAGAACACAACCCCATCTCTGTCCTGTCCTTCAGAAGTGAAACACACACCTGCTGGCACAGACTGCTGCAAGGCCTGTGTCCAGACCCAGCCCTTTCCCCTTGAGGATGCCTATTTGGGAAGAAAAAGCCCAACTCCATATTAGTTATGTTGAGGCTATAACACAACCCTCACAACAGCTGCTTTAACAAAAAAAAAAAGAGAGATGCTGAGAACTGAGACAGTGTGGAAAAGAACCATTAAACAAAGTGAAATGTCCAGGGAAAAAAATGCAAGCAAAAACTCTGTCCTTTAATGGGTCACTGCTGCTGTTCTGTAGCCAACCAAATCAGCCTGGGTAATTAAAATCCAAGGAACAGACAGGTTTTTTTAAATAACAGCTTTAAAAAAAAATCATTAGGTTTATTGTAGGTCTCATGAGAGCACAGTATGAGTAACTGGAATGCCTACATGTCTATACAGAATAAACCCATCACTCGAATTAAAAAGAAGCAGCTAAGCAGGTGCATTTCATTCATCATGATGTTTTCTTCTGTTTTTTCTTTTCATTTTCTTCCTTTTCCTTTTCAATTTCAGCCACATACTTCTCAATTTCTTCAGGGTTTAGGATCTAAAACAGAAACATGGGTGACCCTCTAGAGACCAATACAGACATTTACTGAAGCAATTCTACTCTGCCATGGGAAGAACGTTAACTGCTGTTTATCTGGAGGCAGGTACCTGGTGCAGACACAACAACATTCCTAGGCCACCAAGAATAAACTGAAGTAGTTGCCAGAGCAGAAAGTGAGATTAAGGGCAGCTCAACAAGGCCAGTATCAGAGCTGGGCTCAGAGGGAGAGAAGCAAACAGCAGCCTTACCTTCAGCGGCTGCTCCCGGCGCATGACCGCCAGCTCGATGTTCTTCCCACCAGACTGCACCACCTGGGCGAGGCAGAGGGAAGCGTGAGGGGCCTGGCCAGGAATTCACTGCAACCACCCCTCTCAGGTCTCCTCAGAAGGAGAACAGATGAGGAGGGGGAGTATTTCACTCCTTAGCTCTCGGCTCTTGCCACCAGCAGCACTAACGCTCAAAATATGAGGGTCTTCACGCTGGTGCCGGTGCCCTCGGTGGATGGACAACACCTCAGCCCCAGCACCTGACCTGTGGTATTTTCTGCATCTCAAACTTCAATAAAAAAGTAAAATATTCAGCATGTGCTAAAGCACGTTTGGTGCATTTCCAGACACCCAGAACTGAAGTCTGTTTTCTCTCCCAGAGCTGCTGGTAAATTCTGTGTCAACTATGGAAATTGTTACCCCAAATACCCTGAACCTTGAATTTAATCCCACAGCCTGCAGCAAACAGCTCTCAAAGATCCTTTGCAGTACTTCCCTGTGACATCAAGATTTTCCCATATTCACATCTAACAAGTGAACCTGGACATGTGCTGAAAAGCCACACAAGGGATGTGAAACAGCCTCACCTCAAGAAGAGCCTTGATGACAAGTTTGATGGTCAGGTCATCTGTCTCAATGGCCTCATCTGTGTAGTTCTTCTCCAGGAACTCACGCACAGATTTGGCTCCTCTGCCAATGGCATTGGCCTGGAAACATTGAGGGGGAAAAGACAATGAACAGGAGTTTAGAAAAGATTTCATTTGCAGAGTAAGTAAGAAACACAAATTACGTAATCTAAAGCCATTTTGTGATTCCATGTATTTTTCAGGAGGTTTACATGTTACTTTCCTCACGTCACACACAAAGACAGTTGTCAGACACAGGAGGGTTGATTTGGGGATTTTTTTTTGGAAAACAGGACTAGGTTTCCCAAGGACAGCTGAACTGCAGCCAGCCACTCTCAGTACATTTGGCCATAAAGGATTTTTGCAGCTGTGAACCAGCAAGATCACCTTTCCACACCAATCCCACTTGAAAGGAGACATGAACTCACAATATCCCATCTCCACTCACCTTCCAGGCATGGTATGTGCCAGAGGGGTCAGTCTGGTACAGCCGGGGGGTCCCGTCGAAGTCAAAGCCCACGATGAGGGCGGAGATCCCGAAGGGCCTGCGGCCGTTGCTCTGCGTGTACCTCTGAGCACAAAGGACACACACTCACTCACATGCAGTCCTGAAAACATTGCTAGGGGGCAAAGCAGACACTGGACAAGTTACAACCCAAAGAGCCACCAGAAATGCCTTTAGCTGGCTCTCTCTCTGTTAGTCAGGACTCTGAATCTCACAGAGCCCCTCAGGCAGGCAAGTGAGAGGTGGTTCCTGTCCAAGCCCTGTTCCTCCACCTGGTTACAGCTTCCAGAAGCATCTCCCCGGCTGCTGGATGATGCTGAAGCAGCCAGAGCCATGTCTGCCAGCCCTGGTGTGGCACAAGGGTGCCAAGACACAGGATGAGGACCCCTGAACACAAAGTCAGTCTCCACCAATGATTTGCAATGATTCCCTGGGAAAGCATGGCAGCTCTGTGGCTGGAATAAGCAGGTTACACCAGAGCCATGTCACAGCCCTCCTGGGACACTGCAAGCAAAGTCACTGCCATGTCACACACCAGGAGCAGGAGGGCTGACAGCCACAGCACCAGGGCAGCAGGAACTGGGCCAGGTGTGCTTGTAACAGTGAGAGAGAAATGGTGAATGTGCCAAAACAAGAGACACAAATGTGAGATTAGGATAAAGCAGCAAAATGAAACTTTAGGAAGTGGTGCCCTGCTCTGGCAGACAAGTGATTATTACAAGAATCACATTATTACCATCATCACTGCACCAACACATCTGTGCATCAGTAAATTAGGTTTTCTCTAATTCCCACTAGTGGCAGAAAATCAGTTTAATACACTGGCAAATTAATCATTTTCTCACAGAATGCAGCTGGGCATATTTTGACACTGCAATTCATTCTAAACTAATATCAAACATAAAACATATTAAGTACTGCACCAATTTGCTCCCCTCTTACCCATCCCTGCAATGGTTTAGCATGAGGAGAAACTACCAGGAGCCATGAAGAGGTTTCACAGTAACCCAGTGAAAGTGAGCTAGAGCTGGAGAGGAGCAGAGTGTTCCTGCTGATAGATGAAGCTGTGCAGTTCTTACAAGCACTAATTAATTTCTTTATCTTGGGGGAAAAGAAAAAACAAACCAAAGAGCACTCAATCCTTCCCTTCTGCTGTTACATCCACATTCTCAATAACCACCCACACTGTCTTTTGTTACAGTGACTTATCAGGTGAGTAGAAGGAGGCCAAAACAGACATTTATGTAGTTGAAGTGTCAGATATTATCTGCTCCACGTGTTACATCCCACAGCTGTGACACTCAACAGTCACACACGTGTTACACTGCACACACTCCACACCACACGTGTGTTACACATCTGAGTCGTGCATTATGCATAACATATGCTACCAGAACAGCACACAGAACACCTGCAGCAGGTCAGGACACATTTCCAAAGAGCTCTGTGCAGCCCCCAGTACCTGTTTCAGGCTGGCAATGTAGCGTGTGATGTACTCCACAGTGACAGGATCCTCCACAGTGAGCCTGTGGCTCTGGCACTCCACCCGAGCTCTGTTGATGACTATCCTGGCATCAGCTGTCAGCCCTGCAACGACAGAGTGTCCTCAGAGTCATGAAACAACCTCCTAACACCAGGCTGGCCCCAAAAGGCCCATGGGGTCAGTGTCAACAGCAATGGAAAAGCAAAGCAGAGCTCCAACTCTCAGGTTTGCTGAGCAGGAGCATTGCTAAGGCAGCAGAAAGTCACCAGCCCACCAAAATAACCACAGGATTTAGTTTACAGCTTCCATGCTTGGGAGTTAGATGGCACAGACAATTCTGAGATGGTAATGGGAATATTACTGACAGAAAATTAGCAACCTCCATTCTCACACGTTTATTGCTCCTGCAATCCCCCTAAATATCAGCCACTTTTATCTGCCCAGCAAAGCCCATCTTGTTAATGAGGCTGCAGCAACATGATGTTAGCTGACAAAAATGAACGTGACGCTTTGAAAAGAGATTTAAAAGAAATTTAGTCCTTATTTTACTCTTTAGATAATGCTGTTATTTTTCATCTACAGCCTTGTTTTTATTAGAGAATTTTTCCTCAGGTTTGTGAACGCCTCCTACAAGTATCCCAGCCTTGGCTAAGGGAGCAAAGCAGGGGAAGGAACTGAGCCTGTCACTCCTGCACACTGAACCTAAACCTGGTTGTTTTAGTCAGTGAAATCAGATCTCTCCTTAAAAATATCACTGGCACTCTCCCTGCTTACCCATATTTAAGACAAGGAATAAGCTACTGTGGAAATACTTTGCTTCATACAGTTCTCAGCCAGTTACACCCTGTATTTTATACTCTCAGAATCCATAAACATCCCCAAAGGTGCCCCAATAACTGCCCAAAGCCCTGAAGGGAGCCTGTACCTGCAAAAGCCATGCAGACATTGTCATCCAGAGCACAGATCTTCCGTACAGTCCTCTCATCCTGGAGTTTTGCCACTGACTTCTTCTCCACACCAAGGACAACAATATCCTTCCCTCTCACTCCAACCTTCCATGCAAGGAAAGAAGAAGTAAAAAAAGTTAACCTATGTCCAAAAATCCTCATAGTTGCAGACTTGAGTCAAATGAACAGTGAAAAACCAAGCACAAACTCCCACACTGTGCCCATTATTTCAATTTGAAGTTGGGATTTTACTTCCCACTCAACCAGGAGCCAGGACTGATGTAACAAAAATCACATTACATTTCAGGGCGCAGTTTTGCAATCAGTTTATAGCAATTTAAATCCCTGTGGCTCCCAAGAGACATGTTCCAACTCCTCTTACAAACTGTCCTTTCTCCAACAGCACCATCAGTGTTTCCACAGCCAGGGAACCAGGATCAACAAGGAAAATCCCACTCAACCAGTGGCACTGCTCAAGTCAAGAGCCCAAAGAACTGAAGATCAGACCAGGTAACTCCTACAGCTGTCAAAATATTCTGTCAATAGCTGCCTTAGCATCCTAATTCATACTTGAATACACTTTTTGCAATATCAGTGAGGAAAAAAACCCTTGACTTTCCTCCTCATTCCCTCTGTTACTCAGAGGGTGATGGAATAATTTTTTCTTATGGGATGGCCCTCCTGTCAGCATGTTCCAAATGCTTCCAAAACCATTAAACTCAACAAGAGGCAAGACAGGGGTGGTTATATTGGATGCTGTCCCCACTTTTACAGTATTTTTAATTTCTGAAAATAATGAACCTATTTGGCACTAAATCTTGTTACATTCATTCCCATCCTGAAGGTGCTATATTTTCTTTTTGTTATTAGTAATTAATACTTACTACAACTATTAATACAGACTTATTACAACTTACTGTTATTACTACAACTTATTACAATTATTAATACAATGTTACTTGCAAATTAGTACTTTTTTTCTCTCCTCCCCTAAATGAAATAAAACTTTCATTGAGCAAAAGCTTGGGACAACTGGAACCTGGGAGCCAGAAAGGTACTTTTCCCAATCCACTGGGATCCAGGACACTTTTCCCAGTCCACTGGGAGTGTGCATCGTGCACAAACATGAAATATCACTGTTTTCACCGTGAGCAGACCAAGAGAGGAGAGGCTCCCTCCAGGCCCAGCACAGCGCCTGAGCCCCCCCGACCGCGCTCCGGAGGAACCGACGGGCTCCGGCCGCTCCACAGGCGGACCCGGCCCGACGGAGCCCGAGGGATCTCGCTGGAAGCGGCGCCGCTCCCGCGGCCTCC
>VZRZ01007865.1:379902-412852 GCA_013398175.1 Climacteris rufus | reverse complement strand
ACATCTCCCTAATTGGACAATCTGAGGTATAAATAATCTGGACGAGAGGTGCTCGAGGCCATTTGCACCTTGTTATTGATGACAAAGCACTTTCTGTGCTGCCAAGTTATAGATAACATTTAATTTATAGATAACACTTCATAAACATTTTGAGACCAAAGAAACTCTGAAGTATTTTTACTGTGTCTTATCTCAAATGTCTGTTCAAAGAACTCACAAAGAGAAGATGTGCCCTGGGCCAGAATCGTGGCAGGTTGTGGCAGGGGCAGAACCACAAACCTACACAACTCCAAACTCCTGCTTCCACACCCTCCCCTCCTTGGGAGGGAGAACTTCTCCCCCTCCACACCCCACTCCTTTCCCCACCAGGATATCCTGTAACATCCTGCACTGCCTTGCTTTTACAAGTTTATAATAATTCTGCCCACAGAAGCTCACCCAGAAGAGAACCCACAGCTCCATCACCTGATACAGGAATAGCTTTTCCTGGACTTTGCTGCAGAAGTGCAGCACCAACTCGAAACAAGGAGATGCAGTGGCAAATCTAATCTCTGACAGATTGCAATAGCACATAAAGCTACAATAAAGAAAGGACAGCACCAATTCTGGGATGGCAGCAGAAACCTGATGAGGCAAGAAGCAATTTGGTGTAGAAACACCCATCTGGGAAGCCAGAATTAAACCAAATACAGAGAGGCATCACAGCAAATTCTTAGACAGATGTTGCAGCCTCTGTGCTTGATCCTCACACAGCAGCAGTTACAGCTCCTTTATCACACTCTGACTGTGTCACCAACTGCTGGCTCACAGTTCCTGTCAGCTTCAGCAAAGTCCAGGCTAAACATCTGCAAGTGATATTTTAACTGCTGCTGGAATCTTTTAATACCTCTCGACCCCGAGCACACCCTGAAGCTCAGATAATTATAGTGAGTTGCCTCCTAATAAGCTGACACTGAACACAAGTGATTTTCCTATGAAGTAACAGGCAAAAAAGTGACTGGGATTCAGAACATCATCACTGCACTCCCACTCCATGAGAAGTTCCCTGCCCTCTGGCACTTTGAAGCCATTCCCTGTGTCCTGTCCCTCTATCCCTTGGAAATTGTCTCTCTCCATGTTTCCTGTGGCTCCTTCAGGCACTGCAAGGCCACAGTGAGGTCACCCCAAAGCTTCTCCTCTCCAGGCTGAACAATCCCAGCTCTCCCAGCCTTTCCTCCCAGCAGAGCTGCTCCATCCCTCTGCTCATCCTGGAGCCTCCTCTGGGCTCTCTCCAGCAGCTCCACGTCCTTGCTGTGCTGGGCCAGGGCTGGGGCAGCTCTGCAGGGGGGGTCTCACCTGAGGGGCAGAATCCTCTCCACAGAACCAGCAGCCAGACTTGTGGTTTGCTCTATCAGGAGCTAACACCATTCTGGATTTGATAAACACTAGAAGAATGCATCCTTCCACCTTAAAACTGCTGTCTTTCTCTCACTTCCCCTGCCTTTTTATCCACTAGCAGGTGAAGGGGTTAAATTCTTGCTCAGCACAGCAGGATTTAGGTGAACTGGTTTATAGATAACAGAATGGGCTGAGAAAGTTCGAGATGACAAAGGGTGAAAGGTTCTTTTTTATCAGCTGGAATAGCTGAGCAGGGAATGCTCAGAACAAAGCATGGGGCTTGCAGAAGAGAGGAACAGGGCTGAGGGACTCCCATGGCCCTGGTGAAACTCCTGGGCATCGAGGCAATGAACCCAACCCAGCTCAGGTGCCCTGTGTGCCTCAAGTATTTCCATGTGGTGCAAACACAGCACTCCAGGTGAGTGTGTTTACAGAATCCCAGCATCATTATGGTTGGAAAAGCCCTCCCAGCCCATGGAGCCCAAGCTGTGCCCATCCCCACCCTGTCCCCAGCCCAGAGCCCTGAGTGCCACGGCCAGGCCTTCCTTGGGCACCTCCAGGGATGGGCACTGCAAAGCTCCCTGGGCAGCCCCTGCCAATGCTCAAGGATCCTTTCAGTGAAGAAATGCCTGGGAATGCACAGGCACAGTTAACTCAAGAGCTTTTAGAGGAAGAGCCATCCACACTGTCCTCACAGCAAGCCTACAACAGGAACTTCGCCCAGTCAAAAACACAGCATGGCACTGACACTGCAGCGTTGGCTGCACCCACTGCCCTCTCCACAGAGCCTGGCAGAGCACAGGACTATCCCAGACCCCTTCCTACCTTTGAAAGCAATGCCTGCGTTGTTCACCAGCACGTTGAGCCCCCCGTACTTCTCCTTGAGGAAGTCGCGGAGCGCCCGGATGCTCTGCAGGTCATCGATGTCCAGCTGGTGGAAGAGCGGCCGCAGCCCCTCCTGCTGGAGCTGGGCCACCGCCTGCTGCCCCCGGCCAGGATCCCGGGCTGTCAGGTACACATCCCCCGGGAACTGCTTGCACAGGGCCCTCACAATGGCCAGGCCAATGCCTTTGTTGGACCCCGTCACCACAGCCACCGGCGTGCTGGACATTGTCCCCTCACAAGGCGAGTCGAAGTGACGGGAGCTGCCAACGGCAAAGCAAAACTCAGTCCCACAAAGATGGTTCTTTGAAAAGGAATGACAATCCTAGAATGGTTTGGCTTGGAAGGGATTTAAAAATCAGCCAGCTCCACCCCGTGCCATGGGCAGGGACACCTTGCACCATCGCAGGTTGTCCTGTCCAAGTGGACCTTGGACGCTCCCAGGAGTGAGAAGTCCACAGCCTCCCTGGGCAATTACAGTGGTTTTTCTATAAAATACTGTTTAAAATTCCACCCGTGATTGTATGGAACTCCATTCCAGTGCATTCTGTAAAGCAGCACGAGGTATTCACAGAGAAATCTGGTGTTAAGTGTTCTGAAGAAAGACCAGCCAGTGACCAGACAAAAAGAAGAAATACCTTGTCTAAAAAAAAGCCAGTGACAAATCTTTAGTACTAAATTAACTTTTTGTGGGAGTAAGCTCTTCTGCATTTACATAGATTATTTCATTCTTTTGGGAATATCCGACTGGTTCAGCTCAAGTTTTGCTGAAAAACTCAGGCTCAAAACCTGAGCAACCTGGTCTAGTGCAAGATATCCCTGCCCATGGCAGGGGTTGGAACTGGATGAGCTGTAAGGTCCCAAACCATGAAAAGAAAAGGATGGAGTAGCTTTATCTTTATCTTCCAGTGCCAGGCAGCAGAAGCAACTACGCCCTTTTCAGTGGGAAAGAGCAGACCACAGGCTGACTACAGTTTGTTACTTAACACACCATCAGAAAGCCTGTTTGCTGTTTTTCTAACAGATCTCGTGCATTTAAACAAGCAGCATTTCCCCCATAAAAGCTGCTTTTATTCCCCTTTGACATCATTACCACCTCTTTTCCAAACTCTCCTGTGAGCCCCAGCGAGGATCCAACACCCCAAGAATGTCCAGAGCGACTTCCCCGAGCCAGGAGCTCCCTTCCCACCGCACCGCCACCTCCTCCCGCCCCCTCAGGGGAAGGGAAGGCGCGGGCCGCCATCAACCTCGACCCGCTCGGGGGGATCCGCGGGGCTGAAGGCTCTGAGGGGACATCCAGCACCCCGGCACCCACCTCCAGCACCGCGGGGGCCGCTCCTTCGTCCCTCAGCTCCACACAGCGAGGACAGGACACCCCCAAACCACGGACACCGCGGGGAAAGGGAATGGGGACGCCCCTAAAATGGCGCGGCAGCCCCGCCTCAGGGGCGGGGAGCGGCGGCGAGGGACGGCGGGGCAATGCCGGTCCGTGTGTCCCCCTCAGCGGCTGGGTTGGGGCAGCGGGCAGCGATTCCAGCCCGGGCGGGACTGGGGAGCCACAGTGGGGGCTCTGAGGGGAGCATGCGGTTGGCTCTGCCGGGGAGGTGCGCGGGGCTCGGGCGGTCCCTCAGGAAGTTCCGGCCCTCGCAGCGCTGTCGGCGCCGCTCCTCTTCCTCCCGTGGCGGGGGTTTGTGCAGAAGCGGGAATGGGGGCGTCGTTAGCAGAAAATTCCCGGTTCTCGGGGAGGGATGGGATGGAATGGGATGGGCGGAGGCGCCTCTGGAGGAGTCCGAGCGCCTGTGGGTGATCCCGGCTCCCTGAGGGCAAAGCTGCGCTTTGAGGTTCAGATCGGGGCGGTTTTGGCAAGAGGATCCCAGGAAAAGCTGCTTCCCCCAGAGGTGCTGGCACTGCCCAGGCTCCCCAGGGAATGGGCACGGCCCCGAGGCTGCCAGAGCTGCAGGAGCTGCCAGGGATGCCCAGGGTGGGGTTGTTGGGGGGTCTGGGCAGGACCAGGGCTTGGATTGATGATCCTGCGGGTCCCTTCCAGCTCAGGATATTCCCTGATTCTTGGAAAGATCATCCCATCCCAGCCCTGCCCTGGCAGGGACACCTCCCACTGTCCCGGGCTGCTCCAAATTCCATCCAGCCTGGCCTTGGGCACTGCCAGGGATCCAGGGGCAGCCCCAGCTTCTCTGGGCACCCTGTGCCAGGGCCTGCCCACCCTCCCAGCAATCAATTCCAAAGGGACTTTAAATGTTTCTAAATCTCCTTTTTTTCTTTTTTTTCTTAATTCAAGTTGTCTAAAAAAGGCCAAATTTGTTGCTAAACATGAAGAAAAGCAGAGGCCGCACAGGTCGGAAGAGAAGAAGAAAATATTTGCAGAGTTTCATGGCTGGAGGTATCATCATCCCTGGAAGTTAAATAATAAAATAACCACTTGCTTGTCAAGGTGTAATTTTATAATTTATATTTGTCAAAAGCCTTGGTGTTTTGAAAATTACATTCATAAATGTTCCTTTTTTTAATATGCAAATATTCTGGCATTAATTTGCAGTCCCAAGCAGAGCATGGTGAATATTCTGAATTCTCTTTTTTGCCTAATGGCAAGTATTACATAATTCTTAAATTCCTTGAATATGCTGAATAACTCACACAGTTCTGAGACCTCCCAGAGGCCCAGGATTTAGTTCAATGTTATTCCCATCATGTTATGTTCTAAAATGTCCAGTAAAATGTTTATATTTCCTTTATTATCCAACAGAATGCTCTTCTATAGCATTAATATTTCTTTTCTATCTTTAGTCAACTGCAGTCACAAGCTGGAATACATTAAACTTAAGAAGTGGCTAAAAGACAGAGGATTTGAAGACAGCAATTTAAGGCCAGCAGAGTTCTGGGGTAATGCTTTAATTATTTATTGATGGTACAAGTTTCTGATTCTAAGAATGGTAAATTCCTGCTTTCATTTTGCATCAGGCACCTGGCTGGCATCAGGATAAAAGCCAGTGACTGTTCTAAGAATTTTTGGAATGTCAATTTAACATAAAAAAGGAGATATGGAGGCCTGAAAAAAATCAAAATTTGAAGTGTTAACAACACAGTTGTAACGAATAAAGTAGATTCTAATAGAAATCTAATGTTGCTATAATTTGTTCTTTTTTTCCCTCAAGCAAGTTCAGCAGAGAGCTGGGATTCACCCAGTAATTTTTATAGTAGAGATGTATACTTGTATTTTTTCTCTTTCAGTAGGTTACTTTTCAAAAACTTTTACAATATTATAGAACAGAAAGAATAGAATGGATCAGAGAAAAATATTGTGGCTAGAAATCATAAAATTTAGTTAGAACTCTGAAACCAAGAGCTGCATCTGGTTGTGAAAGATGGGTTTGAGGAAAAAATGGAGAAAAGAAGTTGAATAATTGCTAGAACTGGGAGAAAAAAAATGAATAATTGCTAGAACTGAACACCAGATGCTGCAGGAGATGCAGGGAGAGGGACCTGAAGAATAAAGAGAATTGGAGAGCAAAGACATGAGATACAAAACAAAACAGCCAGGTATGGATTATTCCAGGTATATAGGATACAATGTGTGTTCCTGTAGAGCTTTTCCTTGCTGACCTGATCACAGATCCCTGATTTTCCCTTTGTACATGGATTTACTGCTGCTCTTTGTTCCTCCTTCAGAGACAGGAAGAGGCCTGATGGCAACAAAAACCCTTCAGGTGAGTGATGTTGCTTCCAGTGCAGGAGCTGCTCAGGTCCTGTTGAGATTTCCTGATTTTTGCAAGAAGCAAAGCTCAGAATTCTGCTGTGAATGGAGTTTGTGACCTTTCAACTGCTGTAGCCACAATGTGAAACCACCAGCAGTCTGAGATGGGTCCTTCACACTTGATTTTTGCTGTTCTTGGTGTGTGATTTTTGTCCTTTTCCCTCAAAGGCAGGAGATCTGCTTCTTTCCTTGCCTGAGCAGTGTTTGCTCACCACTGGCACTGTCCTCAGCAGCTGCTTGGGAGGATACATTGAGAAGTAAGTGAGAAGGGACACTTGATGAGCCTTTAGTAGGGGTTGTTAATTAATAATCAATCATCTGAAGGGCTGGTGGAGCTTTAAACTGCACACCCTGAGTGCTGCCAGCATTTCCTGGGTGTGCAGTGCTCACACAGGAGAGCTCTGGACACTGAGCATCCCCTTTGAGCTTCCAGAGCTGGAGAGGGAGCACAGGCTGCACCCTGAGCTGCCTCAGAGCCTGCTTGCACCTAAAGGGCAATCAGGAATCATTTTTGGGGGAATTTGTGAACGTGCTTCAGTAGGAAAAGGAAGATAAAACTGGGCTGCAAAGCCCTAGGCTTTTAGAAGATCTGGGACAAAGGCCCATGCTGGGCATTGAATACTTGTTGTGTACCCTAAAAAAACCCAGCCCAAGGGATGAACCTGAAGCTGTTATTACAAAGCAGCTTTTATTGCCCCTTTGAAATCATCCAGAGGACTTGGAGATGGAACTACAAAGAAGTTTCCAACAGAAGTTATTTATAACTTGAAAAGAACTCTGAGAGAGAGAAAACACTGCTGTGTCCATTTCCCCTCTCACCTCTGTGTATCTGCTGTATTTTTATTATTAATTTTTATTTTGAATTTGTATTTTCCAATAGATGGAAGCCTCCTGTGTCTCCTTTGGTGGCCCTGTGCACATTTTTGATAGCAGAGAAACATGCTGGGGAGAAATCTCCATGGAAGCCCTACCTGGATGTTTTACCCAAGACTTACACTTGCCCTGTTGCTTTGGAACTCGATGTAGTCAAACTTCTCCCAGAACCCTTAAAAAAGAAGGCCCAGGAGCAGAGAGCAATGATCCATGAGTTGTTCACCTCTTCCAAAGCTTTCTTCTCTTCCCTGCAGCCTTTGTTTGCTGAGAACACAGGGAGTATTTTTAATTACAGTGCTTTGGAGTGGGCTTGGTGCACTGTTAATACCAGGACAATCTACATGAAACAGCCACAGAGGGAATGTTTCTCTCTTGAGCCAGATGTTTATGCTTTGGCACCATATTTAGATTTGCTAAACCACAGCCCAAATGTTCAGGTAAGAAACTAAAACCAGATCAGTTCAAGGTCTTTATTTGTAAATGCACTCTCTGAATCTGCATTTATGTCATGGATTAGGAGTGTGGGGAGGTCAGGGAGAGATCCCAGTGGGAAAAATGTCTGTGGGGACATGTGAGGGGTGGGGACTCCCACTGCAGTTTGTTATTCAGCCCAAGGCTGTTGAATAAAGATGATTATCATAAAGATCCTCAGCAACTGGAGTGCCAGGACAAGGGGGATGGCTTCAAACTGACAGAGAGTGGAGTTAATTGGGTATTAGGGAGAAATTCTTCCCTGGGAGAGTGGGCAGGCCCTGGCACAGGGTGCCCAGAGAAGCTGTGGCTGCCCCTGGATCCCTGGCAGTGCCCAAGGTTGGGGCTGGGAGCAGCCTGGGACAGTGGGAGGTGTCCCTGCCATGGCAGGGCTGGGATGGGATGGTCCTGCAGGTCCCTCCCAAGCCATTCTGTGATTCTGTGGTTCAGATCTGTCCGTTCAAGCAGCAAAGCCAATGCCAGGGAGAGCCCACAGTGGCTTTGGGGGAGATTTGCACCCAGGGGAGGTTTTGGGAAGGGCCACTGGAAAACACAGCCCTGCTCTGCTTCCTGAAAGGAGCACAAACTCCTTGTCCTGAGACAAAATCCAAATCACACAGCCCCTGTGTTACTTCACCTCTGAGCAGCCTGAGGGAAGTGCCCAGAGCATTTGGCACGAGCTGCAGGCCAAGGCTTTGGTGTTTGTTCTTCATCCTCATGAGCTGGAGCTGCCATTCCAACACTAAAACACTTCTCTCCCAGTGGCAGGGAACAGTTCAATATTTTGGGGTCTTCATATTCAGAGTTTGTTTCCTTTTTCACCCTGCCAAGAGTGAAACTTTTTATTTTGCACTCCCTGAAGGTCAAGGCTGCGTTTAATGAGCAGACAAGGAGCTATGAAATTTGGACAAATTCACAGTGCAGAAAACATGAGGAAGTTTTTATCTGCTATGGACCTCATGATAATCAGAGGCTGCTGCTGGAATATGGATTTGTTGCCATGGATAATCCTCACAGCAGCGTTTATGTCTCAGCAGGTTGGATTTCTGGATGGTTTTGACATTGAAAAGCACAAGAATAGAGAGCTGAGTAATTCTCATAGTAATGAGTAATTCAATAATAGAGAGCATGGTAATTCTCAAGGAGTGGAATAGGATTTGATGCCTCTTTGCATAGACTGTAATAATTTCATATTTTTTTAATTAAAAATGTTCTTTGTTAATATTTTCTTTTAAAAAGTTGTGATTATTACCAGCATCTCCATAGAGATTACAACAGGATGTGAGATTGCAGCATTAACCTCAGGATTGAAATCCTGATCTCCACAAACTGAGAGAGGTTGATAACTTCAATTTGAGTCAGGATTCCTCTTATGAGGACACAATCCTGGATGTTGCTGACAGCTTTTGGAAAAATAGAAACACTTTTGATTCTGGAAAGTTCACCAGAATTTGAAAGGTTTTGATTTTTCTCCTGTATCTACTTGAAAAATATGGTTGAAATGTTATCTCAGAGTTGATGATTGTGGCTTTTTTTACATACCATTTATTTAAATATCTAAAATGTGCTTTTCTGCAGATACTCTCCTCAAATATTTTTCACCACTGGACAAGCAGAGAAAGGCCAAACTTGCCATTCTAAAGGATCATGATTTCCTGCAGTAGGTATCTGGAGTTATTTCCTGATGAGATTTCTGTTCAGCTTTCTGGGAGTCAAATTTGGCTTCTAGTATCAACATCTAGCAAAAAAAAAAGTAATTATTTGGTTGTTTTTAGCAAACTCAGTGTTTGGGAGAGGTGTAGAAGTTGTAAATATCAGTATTAAAGCTTGAGATCTTCCCTTGGTGACACATGTCAGGAAGAAAACTGTCACACTGTAAAAGTTCACCTTCATCTCATCAATTTGACTTTTTAGCAACCTGACCTTTGGATGGGATGGACCATCTTGGAGACTCCTCACAGCCCTCAAGTTGTTAAGTCTGGGAGCAGATGAATTGTAAGTTTGAGCACTCTGAGTGTTTGCTCAGTGTGCCTGGGCCATTTGATTTTATTTCATGGAATCAGCAGGGTGGGAAGGGACCTTCAGCATCATCCAGCAGCAGCATCACCCCAAACCCTGTCCCCAGGGCCACATCCAGACTGCTCCTGAATATTCCAGAGACAGGGACTCCACACCTCCCTGGGCAGCTCATTCCAAGGCCTGACCACTCTGGAGGGAAAAATTATTTCCAATCTCCAATCTGAGCCTTCCCTGGTGCAATTTTGGGGCCATTTCCTCTCATCCTTTCCCTGCCCCTCCTGTCAGGGAGTTGTGCAGAGCAATGAGGTCCCCCCTGAGCCTCCTCTGCTCCAGACCAAACTCCCCCAGCTCCCTCAGCTGCTCCTCCCAGGACAGATTTGCAGCTTTTCCATATTCTTCCCTTTTTCCTTTATTCTTTTTTCCTTCACTGTTTGCTGGCTGTGTGTGAGATATTGGATATGTGTCTCTTTTATGCACCCCAGGTGAGAAGTGAAGAGAAGCAAGGCAGAGAACACCATTTACTCTAAAATCATTGCCCTCTTGCTGCTTTGGCCTTTTGCTTTCTTGTGTTCATAGCCACACTCCATTGTTTCCCTTTCTATTTCAAGCCTCAGAAATTCCTTTAAAGTTCAGACTCCAGGCCATTTTCCTGTTGGTTTGATGACATTTTAAATGCTGCTAACCTGGCTTGATTTCCTTGAGCCCCGTGTTCCACAGGGCTTGGAATTTCACATAAATTGGTCAAATTCATCTCCAGTGGCTCTGTTGGAACATTTACCCAAATGGAAAATGCTTCCCTGCACTTTGCTGGAATAGCCAATAAATGCCAAAAGTTTGCTGTTGTTTGTGCTTTGAAGATTCATTGCTGAGTGGAGTAAGTTGCTAAGAACTCAAAATAAATCCCTGTGGTGGGTCACAAGCCCAGGTGAGGGGGGGTTTAGCAGAACCACGTTTGTCATTCAGCTGGGGAGCGCAGCAAATGATTCTGTGGTGTTCAAACCCTTTGCTTGCAGTGCCTGCTGGAGGAGGACCCTGCTTGGTGATGTCATTTCAGCCAGAAATGAACAACAAGCTTGGAGTACAGCAGCAAAAATCTGTCATTGTCTGATGGAGGAGACCCAGCATGTCCTTCTCCAGGTAATTTGGAAGATTAAAGCAGCTCAGATTCTTTTCTCTCCTATCAGAACATACAGTGTCATTTTCTGGGTGAGAATTTTGATGATTTTTTCCTTTCCCTCCTTTTTTTTTTTTTTCCTTTTCCTATTTAAAGTTCCTCATGTGGAAATGTAAAAAAAGCACTTTTTTGACATAGCACTTGAAATCTCTACCACAGGTTTCCACAAATGCTCATGTCCTATTAAATAATCTCAGTATTTAATCATTTCATCCCATTTGTCTGAACTCCAGATTTCCCAGCTGAAAAGGGACAAAGAGAACCTCCAAAAACACCTGGCTTTGGTGGAGATGCTGCACTCAGAAGAGCTGAAGATACTTCAAAAATCAGCTGAGATTCTTTGCAACTTGAATATGGCAACAACTTGAGCCACCTGGAGCTGTGGTGGCTCTGGTTGTTCAGGGATTTTTTGCCATGGGTGTGCCTTGCTCAACTGTTTAAATGGACCTGAGCAGCAAAGAATAATTTAAAAAGTCACCAGAAGAATTTTATTCTTTGCAGACCTTCACACAAAAGGTTCTGCTGAAGTGGAGAGCTCAAGCTGCCTGTGTGGTTTGGAGAAAAGAGAATTTTTTAAAGGACATTTCAGGGCAGGACCCTTATTTAGGCTGCACAAACTTAGTTTATAACTGTGATGGTGTTGTAATTATTTTCCATTTGGTGTTTTTAAAAAGTGTTTATTTTTGTGAACAGATTGCTTCATTTTCTACAAGAGTTCACTATTTTATTTTTCTAAAATGCTTCCTGGAGCTGGAAGCACATTTCTTACATCCTTGGGGCTAACTTACTTTCAGATTTGTTTTGAAGTCACTTGCCACCATATTTTACACTCTAACCAGTCCCATTATGTCCTGCTCAGTTTGGAATGGATCTCAGGAGTTATTTTTTTCATAGCAAGGGTTGTAAAGCTTTGGACCAGGTTGCCCAGGGAAGAGTCACCATCCCTGGAAGTGCTCCAAAAATGTGGATGTGGCTTGGTGACCTGGTTTAATATTGACCAGGGTGGTGATGCTTGGACTTTGAGCTAAAAGGTGTTTCCCAACCTTCAGAATTCTGGGATTCTGTGACTCTGGAGTGCCTCTGAGATGCCTTTGGGATTTGGGAATGTCTGTCCTCATGTCAGTGTAGGGAATTCTCCCCACTTTGTGACTGGCTGCAGCAGGGAGAAGCTCAGCCCCTGCTCCTGGGACTGTTTGACCTCTTGCTTTCCTTTAATAAAACCTTTTTCATTCTCTAACACCAGATGTGTTTCTAATTTTATCATTTTATAATGAAACAGTGCCAGAGTTAAAGGAGATAAACACGTTTGCTTGGTTTATTTCTCTTTTTGTTTTTTTTCCTGGAGATGCTTATTTTAAGAACAGCTCCTGTAGGATGTGTCTGGTGAGGTGAATATGAGTTTGACAGAAGTTTCTTTGCTTCAGGAATTCTCTGGGAGCTCCAGATTTATCCCAGGTGGTTTGGATATGAGCTCTGCTCCTGGAACTGCTGCTCAAATTGGAGATTGGGAAATAAAAATCCATTCCAGAGTGGTCAGGCCTTGGAATGAGCAGGGTTTGGGCTGCTGCTGCTGGGGTGATCCTGGAGATCTTTTACCACCCTGATGGATCTGGGATTCAAAGAGAGCTGAAGTGGAAATTCACTCAGTGGCTGCAGCAAAGACACTGAGTTTGTTCAGAGTAATAAGAGATATTTGATTTCTTGTGGTAAGGGAAAAACAGCACAGCTTGATTTTTATTTCTTTTTGAGACAGGTGTTGATTTAGTGCAGCCAGTGCCTGAAGTCACTGGAAAATGATAAACATGAAACCTCCTGACAATGTCTTCCCTGTGTCAATTTATGTAAATACAACAGGGATTTTCTTTGATCTGCAGAAAGTGGCTTCTAATTTACAGTTTTCTTCTGTAATGTGTGGAGATCATCCATCATTTGCTGAGTGCCTTCAGGCCTGTCTGTTTTGGGACAAGATAAGGGAGTATCAACTTCAGAGCCTGATAATTAAAGCTTTTAAATATGCTGTGAAAACACTTCCAAGATGCCATTCCCAAAAGAAAGAGCTTTTGTTAATGATTTCTCCCCAAAAGTGCCACACTTGGGCAGAATTTGAAGCAGAATTTGAAGCATTTGTTTGCACTTTGGACTTCTGTGACTCCAGTGGTGGATTTAATGAACTCCAGGACAGAGGGAAATGATCCCAACAAACCTTTATGGGTTTCTTTAAATAGAAAGAGAAACAGGGTGTCCAGAGAAGCTGTGGCTGCCCCTGGATCCCTGGAAGTGTCCAAGACCAGGTTGGACGGGGCTTGGAGCAGCCTGGGACAGTGGAATGGGATGATCTTTAATGTCCCTTCCAACCCAAACCCTTCTAGGAATGGAGAGAAAAAATTACACTTCCAGCTCATTCCAGTGAATGTTCTAAGGGATATCTGTAACTCCAGAATTCAGGGTCAGAAAGCACTGCAATAAAGTGTATTTAGAAGATAATTAATCCCCAAACTAATTGTTGTAACTCCTGTAAAACCAATGCAATCTCTGTGCTGGCCACTAGATGATGCAGCTGTACTGCAGAGAAAGAAGGAATGACAGAATATCCACATCCAATTATAATTCTATTTACTGTACCATGTATTTAACAGCAAAAAATACTGTCTTCAGTGATACACCACGACTGAATGGAGTTAATTAGTTGAAAATGTCATTTTCTTTCTGTTGGTTTCAAGTGAATCTTGAAGTCTTTTATCTTCTCTCAGTTTTATTGCTTTTTAACTTGGTTGGAGCTGTTCCTCTCTCAAGTTTAACCATTCATTCCCCTTGGAACTGTCACTCAAAGCAGAGTTTAAATCATTGGACTGGATGATCCTGAAGGTCTCTTCCAACCTTGATGATTCTGTGATTCTATGAACTTGCCTCTAATGGTTTAATTAGTGGGACTGCAATGGAGAAGAGTCTTCTCCTGTGTTTTATTTCTTCAGAACTGGAGGCCAGATGGATCTTTGGCACAGATCCCTTTCAATAATGTCCTTTGATGGGGCAGATTGAACTCTGATTGAAACATTTCCTCTGACTTGGGGTGATTTTGGAGCAGAGAAACTTTGGGGTGACCTCATTGTGGCCTTGCAGTGCCTGAAGGAGCCACAGGAAACCTGGAGAGAGACAATTTCCAAGGGATGGAGGGACTGGACAAGGAGGGATGGTTTTAAACAGACAAAAGGGCAGGGTTGGATGGGATATTGGGGAAGGAATTGTTCCCTGGGAGGGTGGGGAGGAACTGGAATAGATTTCCCAGAGAAGCTGTGGCTGCCCCTGGATCCCTGGCAGTGCCCAGTGCTGGGTTGGATGAGGTTTGAAACACCCTGGGACAGTGGAAGGCTTGGAATAGGATGAACTTTAAGGTCCTTCCAACCCAAACCATTCTGGGATTCCATGATGCCAGAGCTGGGCTGGAGGAACCATCAGCTGAGCCCTGCAGCCCTTGCAGAGCCATTCCAGAGGCACTGGATGTGCTATTTCGGAGCTCCCTCCTGCTGGGGCTGCTCTGGAAGGAGCTGGCAGGGCCAGCTGGGCCCTTTTGACCCTTGGCAGGCAGTGATGAGGGGACAGGGGACACTCTCAGCAGGAGGCTGCTGCCATTCCTGTCTGTACCACCCTGCCTGGGCTGCCATCCAGAGCCTGAGTCTCTGTGCATGAGAACCCAGCAAGGAATTGCCAGGGAATTGGTTTGTCCTTCCCACCAGATGAGCTCTGCATGCACAGAGATGCTTGGAGGGGCTGGGCTGGCCTGCAGAGGGTGTTGGGGAGGGATCTTTGGGCATTTTTTGATAGTGATGGAGCCTTTTTGTTTTTCTGGTCCCTGTGGGTGTCCTGCTGCTCCATGGACATGGACAGATGGAGATGGACATGGATCCCTCAGTGTTGCCAGGTTGGAAATCTCTCATTTCCCATGCCAGGCTTCTGCTCTGTCAGTGTCTCACAGAGCCCCAGAATGGCTGGTGTTGGAATGGATCTTAAAGATCATTCAGTTCCAACCTCCTGCCATGGGCAGGGAACCTTCCACTGGAAAATCAGTTCATCCCATGTCTGTTTTATGCTGATTTAATTCCACTTGCCTCAAATGAAGTTACACCTTACTGTTGATCTCTGGCCTAAGGGCTTAATTAGGCCTACTTGTAATCCCAAATGTGCTGACAGAAATTGGTTTATGTCAGTTCAACCTTAATTTTTTTTCAGAAAAGAACGAAATCTATTTCAAACACAGAGAGTTACTGCAGCCTGGTAGGAAGATCAGAGAGGATGACTCCTCTTCCAACCTACTGCAACACCAGGGTGTAGGAGGCTGAACCTGGGGAAAGCTGAGAGTGTGTTGAGGTATCACAGAATCCCAGGATTAAGGTTGGAAAAGCCCTCCCAGCCCATGGAGCCCAAGCTGTGCCCATCCCCACCTTGTCCCCAGCCCAGAGCCCTGAGTGCCACGGCCAGGCCTTCTTTGGGCACCTCCAGGGATGGGCACTCCAAAGCTCCCTGGGCAATTCCAATGCCTGAGCACCCTTTCCATGAAAAAATCCCTCCTGCTGTCCAAACTGAAGTTCATCCTTGTCCTGTCGCTGTTCCCTGGGAGTAGAGCCCGACCCCTCTGGCTGCTCCTCCTGGCAGGGAGTTGTGCAGAGTGAGAAAAAAAAAAAGCACCACTGAAAAAACAATGGGTTAAACATTCCTAATTTCAAAATCAAATGTTTTTGTTAGAGAGAATGTGCAGAGAATTGTGAGACAAAGAAACCCCACACCACTGCAAAATGAAACAGCGTGAAAAATGTTCTTAATGCCCCCACATTCTCTGGAGTTTCCCCCCTGCTTTCCCCCCTGGTTCACGATGGAAGCAAGATTTGGATCTAAGTCAATAACAAGATGCAACTGTTGAATGTCAGGGAGGGGGGAAGTGGGAGCTTTACTTGGATAATTCAGAAAACAGCTGCTGCAGTTGTGTTGTGTTAGTTAGAAAAAGATGCTGCTTCCCTTGGGAGGAAGAGACAAATTTCTGGTAATTTGGTGTTCTAGGGGCAACAGGCAACGCGGTTGTGATGCTGTGTGAGGCCAGCCAGACAGAGCAGATATGACACAAGGATCTGAGACAAACAATCCTGACAGTTTAGATATAAATGCAGAGCTAAATGGACCCCAATCCTGGGTTTAAAAGGAGGAAAGGTCAGAAGAGAACTAAAAGTGAGTTATTTAAATCATTCTTTAAACTTCCAGTCGTGGAGCTTGAGCTATTTTTACCTGTCTCAAGGCTCTCCATGACTCATAAATATTTAAAAAATATGGAATATTCTGGTTATTACTGGTTGCAGCTGATTTGTAAATCAAGTGCTGGTGGCAGAAAGCTCCACTGTCCACCCACTTTGCCCTCTGCCCACTCCAGCGTTGGGGAATCATTCCCTCCATTAGTGCACTTATATTTTATGAAGAATGATGTGGAACAGAGGTCCCAGCAACTCCTCCTGTGTTTATAGCCAGAAACTCTCTGCCTACTTAAAAGAACATGAAAACCAGTTCCTTTCCTATTACTGTCAAACAAACTTCACCTCCCTGCTCAGCATCCCGTGGGATTTGTCCCCGGCAGGAAGCATAAACCCAACCTTGTGAATACAGAACTTACAGTCACTTCAGAGGGAGGGAAAGAACCCTTTCATCATGTTCAGTTTTCCTCACTGCTTTATTTCACTGAAAACATCACTCACTACCAAATGGTCTTTGTCAGGAGTAATTGGCAAATGCTGCAGGCGCTTTTCGAGGCTGTCTGAATGGAAAATCTCAAAGCTGTTGTCTGCACTGAAAGAAAATATTGCATTTGATCTTTTTTTTATGATTCCTGCAGACATGATGTATGTCTGCATTCCTCAGCCCGAGGAATTCTTGGTGTTTGGGTTTCTTTGCCTTGAAATGACAGGAAGTAGCACTTCACCCTTATTTTGCAGTATTGTCTGAGAATTAACCACAACAGAACGGTAATGTGCATTTTTCTTTTTTTTTTTGTGCTTCACAGTTGGTTTTTATTAGCCATTTATTGTGGTTTTGCTTGTTGGCAAGTGGCAGATTGTCTCAGTGATAACTGTGGCTCTTGCATTTCATCTGTGTTTGTATTTAAACATGGATTTCTTCTGGTGGCTTCTTTCTAAGCAATGTCTTGCTCCAAGATTCCCGTGCAATAAATCAGATTTGCCCTCATGGAGTTGTACAAACGTGTTACTGCTCTGGCCACCTCTGCCCCTGCAATTTTGGTCATCCAGACAGAGGACAGACAGCACAGGACATCAGAGCTGTGGTTCATTACTGCAGAGCTGGCAGGGAATTGTGGAATCATGGAATGGTTTGGGTTGGAAGGGACCTTAAAGATCATCCAGTGCCACCCCTGCCATGGGCAGGGACATTTTCCATAATCCCAGGCTGCTCCAAGCCCTGTCCAACCTGGCCTTGGGCACTTCCAGGGATGGAGCAGCCACAGCTTCTCTGGGAATTCCATTCCAGCCCCTCCCCACCCTCCCAGGGAACAATTTCTTCCCAATATCACATCTAACCCTGCCCTCTGGCACTGAGAAGCCATTCCCTGTGTCCTGTCACTCCATCCTTATCCAAAGTCCCTCTCCAGCTCTCTTGGAGCTCCTTTAGGCCCTGGAAGTGGCTCTGAGATCTCCCTGGAGCCTTCTCTTCTCCAGGCTGCTGGAAAGGGCACAGAGCCATCAAGGTGGGAAGAGCCCTTCAGGATCACCCAGTGCCACCCCAGCAGCACCAGCATCACCCCAAACCCTGTCCCCAGAGGCCACATCCAGACTGCTCCTGAACACTTCCAGAGACAGGGACTCCACCTCCTCCCTGGGCAGCTCATTCCAAGATCTGCCCACTCTGTCATGGAATTTTTTTTTTCTAATCTCCAATCTGAGCCTCCCTTGGTGCAATTTGAGGCCATTTCCTCTCATCCTTTCCCTTGGAACACAGCAGGAGACACCAACCCCCACCTCAGTAGCTCTGGCAGATTCAGACCCTTGGAAATGGGGGATCGTTCCTTTGGCTGCCTGTGGAACAACTTGGTGTAATAACACACTTAGTGCAGAATTCAACAATACAATTTTTTTTTTGTTAATGATTTTTGGTGGCTATTTGGCCACATCTGCTGTGACTGTGGATTGTCACTTTTTCACAGTTCCCAAATTAATGCCACATTAGACATTCCTAAGCCAACAGCACAGTTACTTAACAAAGCCATGTGAGATCATGAGCAAAATTAAAGACAAGCTCTGACAGTCATCTATCCCCAAAAGTTGTGTGGGCCCTTTTTAGTTACTATCCTCAAGCAGTTACTGTTGCCTTCTTTAAATCTTGTTTAAAGATTTAAAGGGATGTTGTGCTTTATTTTTGTCACCAATCAGCAGAACATTAAATGCACAAAGCACCCTTCATTTTTCTCCCCTCTGCTGACACGAGGAGCTGAGGACTTGGTGATGGGGGTGAGAAGTGAGCAGGCTTTTGTTAAAAAGTGCCAGTCAAGTGTTTCCCCCAGAAGGAGAGAGTGGGATGCCAGACCCCACAGAAGAGCTCTGCTTTATGTCACTTAATTCTGACTTTGTGTGGGGCTGTGTGGTCAGAGGAAAGGCAAAGGAAGCACAGAGACCCATGGAGACGTGAGAGCATCCAGCAGATCATGGAATCCCAGAATCCCTGAGGTTAGAAAAGTCTTCCAAGGTCATCAATGCCACACTGTGCCCATCCCCACCTTGTCCCCCAGCCCAGAGCCCTGAGTGCCACGGCCAGGCCTTTCTTGGGCACCTCCAGGGATGGGCACTCCAAAGCTCCCTGGGCAGCCCCTGCCAAGGCCTGAGCACCCTTTCCATGGGGAAATTGCTCCTGCTGGCCAAGCTGAACTTCATCCTTGTGCTGTCCCTGTTCCCTGGGAGCAGAGCCCGACCCCCCTGCCTGCCCCTCCTGGCAGGAGTTGTGCAGAGCCAGCAGGGCCCCCTGAGCCTCCTTTGCTCCAGGCTGAGCCCCTTTCCCAGCTCCCTCAGCCCCTCCTGGGGCTCCAGCCCCTTCCCCAGCTCCCTTCCCTGCCCTGGACACCTCCAGCCCCTCCAGGTCTCTCCTGCAGGGCCCAGAACTGGACCCAGCCCTGGAGGGGCCTCTCAGTGCCCAGCACAGAGGGGCAATCCCTGCCCTGCTCCTGCTGGACACACAATTCCTGAGCCAGCCCAGGGGCCATTGGCCTCTTGCCCCCCTGGGCACCCCTGGGCTTGTGTCCAGCCCCTTCCCCAGCACCCCCAGGGCCTTTCCCAGCTTTCCAGCCCCTCTGCCCAGCCTGGAGCTCCCTGGGGTTGTTGTGACCCAGGGACAGGACCCAACCCTTGGCCTGGGTGACCCTCACACCTTTGGCCTCAGCCCATGGATCCAGCCTGTGCAGATCCATCCCAGATGCCCTGGCCATATTTCAATCTCTTCTTCAGGAATCTCCATTACAGATTTGTTCTTCATTTGACACACTTTGAAGTCAATGGCATATTTAATTTGGGGATTTGACTGCCTGCAGGGTACTGGTGTCACCTTGTGACAGGTGGATTGTGGTGGGTGAAAATGCTGCTTCAGAGTCCAAAATGAATGAGCAGAACATTTTTTGTCCCCTGTATAACTCATGGATGTACGTCCTTTTATGCAGGAGTAGTATAATATAACATAATATCATATAATGTATATAATACATTATGTGATATAATATGATATAATGTGTATAATATAATATAATGTATATAGTACATTATAATGTGATATAATATAATGTGATATGATATAATATGATATATATGATATGATATGATAGAATAGAATAAAATTAATAGAATATAATATATAATGCAGCATAATAATATAACACATAAATAACATAACACACACTGCATCACTTCTTGAATCCAGCAAAACTGGCAGAAGAGAAGAGCAGAGACTGAAATGATCGCTGCAGAAATTAAACTTAAACACAGCAATTTTCCTGTTTGGGAAAATGGACAAACAGGGTAGGGAAGGGTCATGACGGGTGCCTATAAAATCCTAAATAGCACAGAGAAGGCAGATAGGGAAAGATGAAATCTTCTTTCTCAAAACACAAGCAGTGGGGGGTGCCTGGTGGGATTGTAAAGCCCAGAACCAAAGGGAAAAGCTTCTCACAGCAGTGTGGAGTTGGTTTATGGAGCTTTATTGCCTCAAGATGTCCTGGAGGCCAAAAGCAGGAATGGTTTCCAAAAGGGTCGAGGCAAGGACAGAGCCAATGGTCTGGCTGCAAACTGGCACAAGACCATCATTTTATTCTCTGCTTTTCCCTGGAGTATCTGTCCTGGCTGGACAGGGGGATGAATTATCTTCGTTCCCATATGGAATTGCCATTTCTTTCTATGTTCTAGGAAGCTGCCAGATGGTTTCCTCACCCCTGGTTCTTTTGCTGCTCGCTCTCTTCTGGTTCTATAACCACCAAAGGTGTGTGATGGGTCTGGAAGCCACAAATCGGGCTCAGGATGTGATTTCTACTTCCTGGATGATAGAATCATGGAATGGTTTGGCTTGGAAGGGAACTAAAAGGTCACCTGGGTCCACCCCCTGCCATGGGCAGGGACACCTTCCATTATCCCAGGGTGCTCCCAGCCCCTTTCTGGCCAAAGCATTTTGGCCTCTGTGATATTTTTGCTCTTTTTGTGAGTTCTCTTAGCAGATGCTTGAGGTAAGACGCAGTAAAAATACTTTGAAGCTTTTTAATTCTCAGTTTGTTTATTAAAATCTTATCTATCACAGCTGCACAGAAAGTGCTTTGTCATTATTAACAAGGTGGAAAAAATGGCCTCGAACACTTTTCATCCAAGTTATTTATGTTCCAGATTGTCCAATTAACGAAATGCTACGTAGATTATTGTTAATTAAAATCCAATAATCAGTTGTTCAAAATCCTCATTGCGGATTTTTAGAACCAATGATAGAAACCACAAGTTTTTGGTAAAGAAAGAGGAAGTAGGAGTAGAAGAAATGAAGCATAGGGCAATGCCTAATCCCCTCCATCTTGAACATTAGTATTATAGTATTTCATAAATCTAAATTTCTCCATTTCTATCTATTTCACCCAGTGACATAACCTTAATTATACAGCAGTAATTTCAGGGTTATCACAAAGCCGTGGTAGTCTATTCCAAGGTCTAAGATCAAATGAGATGTATTTCTGGGGATCATAACTTGTTAAAGCAGAAAGAGTGAAATTTCAGAATTCAGGATTCCAATACTTGGGCACTGCCAGGGATCCAGGGGCAGCCACAGCTTCTCTGGGCACCCTGTGCCAGGGCCTCCCCTCCCTCCCAGGGAGTTGCCCTGTACAAATCCCCGTGTCTGCTCTAAGTTCTCTGACTTTGTGACTTAAGGACAGGCTTAGGAATTGCTCAACAGTTTTATTATTTAAGTCTTAAGGAGCCTTTCTTTGGCAAATCCTTTCTGGGTTGCAAGTTTTGTTAGTCATGACAGGCTTTTAAGGGAAATGCACTGGTGCAGTGTCCTCCTCCTTTAACTGCACATATTTTAAAGTTCTATAAGGTTTAAAACAGATATATGACCTATTTAATGGTTTTTAGTGGCATTTCAGGACCTCGTGATCCTGACTGTCCATCTCAAAACCAAGTGGTCTTTTATTTCTGCCTTATAATCCTCCAGATATGGCTCAGTGTGTCTCTTACACAGATTTTTATTTCTTCATTTTTTATTTTTTTTTAATGAGTAAATACTATTGAATAGTTGGGTTAAAATTCTTGGTGCGTATGGCTTGGATTTGGTGCTTCACCACTTATCTGCAGCCAAGAATATTTTTAAGAAGCTCTTGCAAGTCTTGCAGGAAATATATATGAGCTTTAAATGTCAGGTCTGGAGGGAGTTGAGAAATCTGTGCAATTGTTTTTGGGTTTGGACTTGTGTGATTGCACTCATGACGTGAATGGGGGTTTGTGCCTTTTCCTGCCCCTTCCAGGATGCTTTGGCAATGAGATGCTTCTCTGGAATAAAATTCTCCTCTTTGAGTAGTCCTGGTGAGGCAAAACCAAACAATCAACTATGGGAGTGTAACTGGGGTGCCAGTGAGAGGCTTAAACAGGGAATAGGAAGCAAGGAAGTTGACTTTTCCTAGGTTTTTCACCTTCTACCTGTTTTTTTTTCTGGTTGTCTGCTTGTGACAACTGGAGCAAAGCCAGTACAGGATCCTATTTTGGCTGTAGGGAGAGCAGATCCCAGGATCCCAAAATCATCAAGGGAAGAGCCCTTCAGGATCACCCAGTCCCATCACCACCAGCATCACCCTAAACCCTGTCCCCAAGGGCCACACCCAGACACCTCTGGAACACTTCCAGAGATGATGACTCCACCTCCTCCCTGGGCAGCTCATTCCAACGCATTTTTGGAAGGAATAAAAGCCCTTGGAGCACCTTTTGTGGTGCAGTGATCCCCCTGGTGAGTGCTCGGCAGCGAGGTGTGAATCACACATTACACAGAGCTGTTTGCCCTCATCAAATATCCATGATGCAAGAGGGGTCACAGCAGATGTTTGCTTATCTTTGGGCTTGTTTGAAGATCAAACCACAGCCATGTTGGGATAAAACAACTGAGGTTAGATAGCGCTGTTAACTCCTCTCCCAGCTCACCACGAAAACCTCAGTGCTGATACGCTTCTGCAGAGGAATTAAAACAAGTCCTTGGTTCTCACTGACTGGTGTAAGGGAACTACAAATCCTTGCTGGAAGACTTTCCCAGCATGGTCACGCTCCCAGGGGGATGTATCTGCTTGGAAAAACACAGCAGCTGGAATTTTCAAGGGTGTGCCCAAAGAAAATCAGCATGTCAAGTGCCTCGTTGCCTTAGGCACCTTGGAGAGTCCAAAGCAAAGGTGATATCATGGTTGATTCTTCCAACAGATGTACGGAGCCAAAGAAATGTCTGAAAGACAAGAGTTTTACAGCTTTTCCCCTCTAATAATAATTTTTATTACGCTTTTGAGTGATTTATAGAGAGCTGTATCAAGGAAATAAGACATGAGATGTGTGTTGAGATACTCCTGCAAACATAGCTGGGGGAAACATCCTGCAGCACTGCTCTGGGATGCTGGCCACTTCCCAGATATTTGGGATGTTCATGATCTCATGGATTTGCAGAAGATGGTGCCTTGAGCCTGACACTGCCTTGTCCAACCTGTGCAGGGTTCAAGTCCACCAGGTGAGGAAGGGTTTGTCCAGCCCTGGCACAGCTGCCCAGGGAAGTGGAGTCACCATTCCTGGAGGGATTTAAAAGCTCTGTGGATGTGGCACTTGGGGACATGGGTTAGTGGTGGCCTGGCAGTGCTGGGGAATGGTTGGACTTGATCTTAGAGGGTTTTCCAACTAAATCATTCCATGATTTGGTGACGGCTGCATTGATCCCTGTGTTGCACACACCCAGAGCTCTGCACGAATCACAAAACAGCCACTTGGGCTTTGCCAGGACATCTTCACTCTGTGACAGATTTTAGTGTGAAGTCTGTAGGATTTGGGCACTCTGGAGGTTCATCTGGCAGTGAGCACTGCAGGGTCAGTGGCTTGGATCAGTAATTGTGTGTCCAGCAGGAGCAAGGCAGGGATTGTCCCTCTGTGCTGGGCACTGAGAGGCCCCTCCAGGGCTGGGTCCAGTTCTGGGCCCTGCAGGAGAGACCTGGAGGGGCTGGAGCATGTCCAGGGCAGGGAAGAGAGTGGGGAAGGGGCTGGAAAACACATCCTGGGAGGAGCAGCTGAGGGAGCTGGGGGGGTTTGTTCTAGAGCAGAGGAGGCTCAGGGGGACCTCATTGCTCTGCACAACTCCAGATGAGAGGATGAGAGGAAATGGCCCCAAATTGCACCAAGGGAGGCTCAGATTGGAGATTGGAACCAATTTTTCCCTCCCAGAGTGGTCAGGCCTTGGAATGAGCTGTCCAGGGAGGAGGTGGAGAAGCTGTCTCTGGAAGTGTTCAGGGGCAGTCTGGATGTGGCCCTTGGGGACATGGTTTGGGGTGATGCTGGTGCTGCTGGGGTGGCACTGGGTGCTCCTGAAGGTCTCTTCCCACCTTGATGATTCTGAGGTTCTTTGTTTCCTGACATCTACCAGGGCTCTGTTGCCATTTTCTGCAGAACCCGTCCTGTCTTAGAAGAGAAGGTGCTGTGCTTTCCAGGCTGTCTTTGGCAGTAGCTCTGACCTTGGGACCTTAAAACGTGAACCTCTCCAGTCTGAGCTGAAAAAAATGAAAACCCTGACTAACTTTTGAAGTAGCAGCAGCCAGTCCTGTGGCCCACCCAGTGTTTGATGCCTGCAGAGCACCACGCTGAACATGTGTGTCAGGATGAGGAAAAGCCACTCTGGCAAGAGCTCCCCTTCCCGTGCTGAGGTTTCCATCTGTTTCCACTCGTTCTGCAGGAATGTGGGCACCACGCCTCCTGAATATTTGAAGATAACTGCAGGCTTCCACTCTGAAGAGCAAAAACCTCCTTGATGATAAGATCTTTGCTGACACATCGTGGTTTTCTGCATGTGGCCTGTGCTATCAGCTCTGCACATGGAAGAGCTGCCACCCTGGCTGAGGAAGTGCTCCCTGGATGTGACATCCTCCTTCTCAGAGCAGCTGTGGGCAGCTGTGCATCCCAGTGCTGAGGGGAATGGCAGGAGGTGGCAGGGAATGGGATCAGGACCACACATGCAGTCCTGGTGACAGGAAGAGACCCAGGAAGAGACTGCAAAGGAGCAGCCAGGTTTTTGTTTGGGCAGCAGGTGCTGACCTGGATTAGAGAGGCGAATCCCTGACTCATCAGGATGAGGATTAATGCTGTGTTTACAAGTGAGATTACCCTGGGAGAATCACACAGAGTCACAGATTCATCAAGGTGGGGGAGACATTCAGGATCATCCAGTGCCACCATCACCCCAGCAGCACCAGCATCACCCTGAGCCATGTCCCCAGGGGCCACATCCAGCTGCCTCTGGAACACTTCCAGAGACAGGGACTCCACCACCTCCCTGGGCAGCTCATTCCAATGCCTGACCACTCTGTCATTGTTTCAATCTCTAAGCTGAGCCTTTAGAAGATTATCTGGTTACCTGTTACCTCTTAAGTAAAGACCAGAAGCTGAAAGAAAACTTGAGCAGCACAGCAGCAGCTCCCCTCCTTAACCCCACCACCTGCTGACCCCACGATCTGCTGGAGCCAATTCTTTATCCTGTTTTATATTGCAGCAGGTCCAGAGAATTCAGCTGACGCACGAGGGAGGGTGTGTTTGTTTTGAAAGTGCTCCGGTAAATACCACGTTTAACATTACAATAAAAAAACAAAAGGTGCACTGCCCTTCTGAGTGAATAGAAATGTTGCCAAAATATGGCCATGAACTCCTGACAGGAGGGTGCAGTGAGGTGGGGTTGGGCTCTGCTGCTGTGTCCCAAAGGAAAGGATGAGAGGAAATGGCCTCACATTGCACCAGGGGAGGCTCAGAATGGAGATTGAAAAAAATATTTCTCTGCCAGAGTGATCAGGCCTTGGAATGAGCTGCCCAGGGAGGTTTGGAGTCCCTGTCTCTGGAAGTGTTCAGGAGCAGTCTGGATGTGGCCCTTGGGGACAGGGTTTGGGGTGATGCTGGTGCTGTTGGGTGGGACTGGATCATCCTGGAGATCTCTTCCCACCTTGATGATCCTGTGATCCTGGGATCTCCAGTTCCACAATCCACATTGTGGATGTCAAAACACAGCATCTACCTGGGCACACGAAAGAGTTCCAAGGAAGGGAGTCACCTCCTGAGGCTCCCTTTCTGGAAGCCCTGAGGAAGAAACCAGGCAGGTTCATTCCCACCGTTGGGAAGGAGCTGGGCAACAAAAGCTGGAAGCACAAAAGATAGGGAGGGCTGCCCACCCCCTTGGTAAACCCAGCACAGGTGGCTGAAAGTCAAACCTGAGCAAACACCCCCGCTCACTTCTGAGACTCTCATTGTAGGAACATTTGCTGTAGGTGGCTCACACATCTCTTGGCGTTTGCTTGGCAAACAACCCACTCTGGGACAAAAGGAAAAGGCTTCCCAGGAACTATTATGCATTAATTAACCTTACAGATAATGTTATCAGCGTTGCTTTTTCTGCCAGCATGAACTTTAACGCTGTTCTCTGTTTAAATCTGAACGCTGACACTGCTTCAGGAACTTCAGTGTTTAAAGGTAGTGAAGTTTTTGACCTGTGTGTTTTGGAGACTCCTCAACAGCTTCCCTTGGTCCCAAAACTTCATTTTGCAAGGGAAGAAAAGTCCAGTTGGTCAGGCAGCAAATTGGGCATTGTTTGTTCCACCCCCTGAGTCTTCTCCATGAATTTTGGGCCTTTTAATATTTCTGTATTTCAGGTTTCCTTTATAAACTGGAAAACTCTATTATGAGGACTGTAGAATTACCCATAGAAAGATTTAGATGAATTGTGGATGGATTTTTCTTTCTGTAAATGGTATTTATTCAATTGAGGAATTCACATTTTGCAAGATCCCAGCACCACCATCATCACCCTAAAACCCTGTCCCCAAGGGCCACATCCAGATGCCTCTTGAACTTTTCTAGAGATGGTGACTCCACCACCTCCCTGGGCAACTCATTCCTATGCCTGACCGCTCTGTCAGGGAAAATTTTCTTTTTCAATATCCAATCTGACCCTCCCTGATGCTGTGGCCTCTTTAGGACAAAGGAAGATGATTTGAAATATGCCATTAATTATTTTTGGTAAAGGAACAGCAGATGTTTCAGCACATTTAAAAATCATAAACATCCACTGCCCTTTGAGGTGCTGCATTTTTGGACCTGCCTGAGGTGACAAGGATCCCTGTGGGATCAAACTTTCCTTCCTACACCAGAGACAAGGTGCCATCCATGCTCTGGGTGCCTCCTGATTTGCCTGCTCTGATTTGTGAAGCAGAGTGATATTCCCACAAGGTGAAATTCTACCTTTCCAATAATTTTATTATCCATCTGCCAAACAGCCAGAGCCCTGTGCTCCCAGATGGGAAAAGCAAGGGGGTTTTAATAGGAGAAATACAGTTCTCCTGGGGATAATTCCATCTCCATCAGCTGAAGCACTGCCTGCACCAGAGTTTAGAGAGGCTCTCTCTCCCTCTTTTAGCTGGAGGAACACAGGCTCCTCAGGCCTCTCCTCTCAAAACAGTTGGAACTACAGGGCTCTGCTCCTCTCACTGATAAATATTTGAAGGTTTGAGTTTGCTTCTTCACAGAAGCAAAGGTAGAGCTTCAGATGTCATGTCAGAGGTGAGCTTCCTGCTTTGCTCCAGGGCTTGGTGCTCTGGGATGAGTGTGAGCTCAGAGTGGTGGGGATGGCCTGTGGCACTGGCTGGTGGCTCTTCCAGTCCTGTGTCCTCGGTGTGGAGCGTGACAGTGCAGTGGGGAGAGCTCCAATAAATCATTCTGCACTGCACAGGTACAACCCTGGCTGCAACAACAGCCCTGAGAACCAGAATCTCCACGGGGTTCCAGGAAGGTGTTGACCACCCCTCCACTCCTTAGGGGAATAAGTCCTTTTCTTTGGAAGCCAGATGTGTGTGGATTTTCCACCCCATCAGCTTTTCCTAGAAAATCACATGTTAATAGCTGTGATGAGCAAAATGTTTCAGTGGAAATCATTATCTGACCTCACAGTTACATTTGGAGAAAACAAAAGATAAGAGAAAAGGAGGAGGGAAGAGAGCAAAGGAGGCTCAGGGGGCCCTGCTGGCTCTGCACAGCTCCTGCCAGGAGGGGCAGCCAGGGGGGTCGGGCTCTGCTCCCAGGGAACAGCGACAGGACAAGGATGAAGTTCAGCTTGGACAGCAGGAGCAATTTTTTCATGGAAAGGATGCTCAGGCATTGGAATTGCCCAGGGAGCTTTGGAGTGCCCATCCCTGGAGGTGCCCAAGGAAGGCCTGGCCGTGGCACTCAGGGCTCTGGGCTGGGGACAGGGTGGGGATGGGCACAGCTTGGGCTCCATGGGCTGGGAGGGCTTTTCCAACCCAAATGAAGTCATTCTGTGAATTCTGTGAATTCTATTTTCCTGATGCTTTTGCTCTTGTCGATCCCACGTGTGAAGAGGGTTGGGTTTGCCACCATTATCCCAAAGACATCACGGCAAACATGGACCCAGAGCCAGAATTTCTCCAGCAGTGGAACTCAGCCCTGCAGACCCCACAGGTCCTTCCTCCCTGAGCTCCCCCCCAAACCTGGCTTCCTCCTCCAGAGGTGGGGTTTGTGCCGTGCATTGTTCCCGATTTGTGCCCTATTTGCCCAGCTGGTGACAGCTCAGAGCTCTGTTTGGATTGCTTCAGAGAAAGATTTGCCTGAAAGGTTTGCATATTCCAAGAAACCACAATGATTAAGTACACATGAAAGAAAGCATTATGATGAATAATCAGGACATAATCAATGATCCCCTTTTTGCATTATAAATGATGACGCTTGTACTCAACAGCTTTTAGGCAGAGCGTGGGTGTGACAGCTTGAAAAACAGTGTGGAGCATGACATGAGACCTGTCAGCTCTTAAATGAGGTAATTAATGACCTGCTAAGCATGCAGATTTAAAATGTCAGTTATTTTTTTCTTTGGAAATATCTCAGGAGTAAAAAATTATTTGCAATTTATCATTCCATGGGTAAAAACTCAAGAGTGAGAATGCACAAGTGCGGTGAGAAATCACACAGTTATGACAAAAATGCTCTGTGCTTTTCATAGTAAAAAACAAAAATCAAACCTCCCTCTGAGATTCCTCTCACTCCATGTCCTCTTCAGTGTTTCACTTTGGAGGTTGATAACTTTATTTTTGTGTACATGGACTCGATGGATTTTAGGACCTTGTCCTCCAGGTCAGAGGCAGCTGCTTAAAACTGAGGCTCAGAAGAAAACCAGGGATTCATTTATTCTGCCAGATGTCACTTCCTAATCCTGCAATATCTGAATTTGTGGAACCCTTCTTCCGGGGCTTGGCTGGTATAAAAGGACAGGTTTCAGTTTTAAATGAAGTTTTGAGGCATCAGTTTTCAGGGGTTTGCCAAGTGTAGAGAACTGAGACACTGAGCAGGGGCTCACTCACCATTGCAGCTCTGAGCTGTTTTTAGCTTTTTATTTTTTTGCAAATAGTGGATACAAGATGAAAAATGGAGAAATTTGTTGTCCATAAAAGACCTTTAAATATCTTCTTTTACTTCATGGATTAAACCCAAACCATGCTCTGATTTTATGATTTTTATGATCTTGTGCCAATGCACAGCTAAACTCTGATCCTGCACTCCCCCAGAAAAGAAAGACAAAAATTATACAATTGACCTGTAACAGCTCTTGGAAATTTGTAAATTTAGGCTTCTGATGGCTGCAATGAACACATGGAATAATTCCAAATTAGGGTTAATGTGTCACTGGCAGAATGTACAGAGACTCCCTGCATTGTGTCCCTCAAACAACCCTGAGCTCGTGTTTTGGTACAGTAAATCTCACCTTTTATATGGGTTTGGAGCCTGAATGTTGAAAATAAACAGGGCACAGAAAAGGAACACCTTAATCTCTCTAAAGACAGCCACAATATAGCAAAGAGACCAAGAGATTATAATTTAACAAAGGCTGTTTCCTAAGTGCTGTTTTAAGGTTGTGTTTACCCTGTGCTTGCATGATGAAATCTCTTTTCGATGCCTTAATAAATGAAAGGAAATGTGGTGGTGTTTGGAGCACTTTGTGCCAAGAATCCTGATCTCTGAAAACTGACTTTAATCCTGATTTAAAAATCACAATATTCAGTTTTGTCAGTCTTGTGTTGTTCATGCAACCAATAACAGCAGCTTTGCAGCTCATTATAATCAGATTTCCATAAGGGTTGACACCCACTTCTTGCAAGGCTCCAGGGATATTTTCTCCTCAGGGAAGAAGACAGGATGGGAATGAACTTCCTCCATCTTTTTCTATAAGTTCTGTCTGGGAGGACAGTGGGATTCCTCCAACTCCAAGCTTTTATTACCATGGAAATCAGTTTATCAGTTTGAGTCATAGAAAAGAAAAAGGCATCAGCAGTAAAATAAACATAAAAAATACAAAAGCTGAGGTGTCACAGGAGAGATGTGACTGGATACAAACATTTCAGGGGAGTTGTTGGCTGCACGTTGTGGAAATAAAGGAATTTTCAGCTATGCCAGTGGGTGATGTTAATGCACTGTGGGTTCCTGACAGTTCCAAAGTTCCAAAGCTCCACTGAATAAGGTGAATAAGAGTGTTCCCACTTCCTACTGCCTCCAGCTCTGGGATCCCAGCACAGCAAGGACGTGGAGCTGCTGGAGAGAGCCCAGAGGAGGCTCCAGGATGAGCAGAGGGATGGAGCAGCTCTGCTGGGAGGAAAGGCTGGGAGTGCTGGGATTGTTCAGCCTGGAGAGGAGAAGCTTTGGGGTGACCTCAGTGTGGCCTTGCAGTGCCTGAAGGAGCCACAGGAAACCTGGAGAGAGACAATTTCCAAGGGCTGGAGGGACAGGACACAGGGAATGGCTGCAAACTGACAGAGGGCAGGATAATATTGGATATTGAATTTCCTCTTCCCTGGGAGGGTGGGGAGGCCCTGGCACAGGGTACCCAGAGAAGCTGTGGCTGCCCCTGGATCCCTGAAAGTGTCCAAGGCCAGTTTAAAACCCCTTGTCCTGTCACTCTCTGCCCCTATAAAAAGTCCCTCTCCGTTATTTTTAAAACCCCTTTAAGGTACTGGAGGTGTGCAATGAGGACTCCCTGAAACCCTCTCCTCTTCCCAAGGTCCTTCCAAGCTGAGTTATTTGAGGTTTCTCTTTCCTCCCTGAGCAGCAATCCAGCAGAACATCCTGAACAGCAGAACCAGCTGTAAAATGTGGCAACACCACCAGACAAACCCTTATCCTGTCACAGGCTGAAAGGACTCTGCACAGTCTAGGTTGTGTTGTCAATTGTTCCAGAAGTGGCTGAACTTTGAGGAAGAACCAGTGATTTTTGCACAGTGGATTCCTGCTGCTTTTTGGTGAGGAAAGAATGAAGTGGAATCCTTCTTGCATTGCAAACCTTGTCAGACAGTGGTGGTGTAAAAATGGGACATCATGGGCTGAGTCTGTGCTGAGCTCATTTTGAGCCCCTCAGTCCCCTGTGACAGCACCAGAGGATTCAAGGATGACTCCCTGATTTCCTTTGTCACCTAACTGAGCCCTAACTCTTTATTACAACACCTACAGCAATGTTTCTGCAACATAATGCTCTGGAGCATCTCCCAAATGTTGGTGAGAACACCCTGTTATCCTCTTTTTAGCCTCAAGTATTTGGGAAATAGTTTGGGCCCCACCAGGTTTTTCCAGTTTGAAACTGAGGCTTGGATCAATGTCTTATGTCTTTGGATAAAGCAAGAGAAGCATCTTTGCAACATATTCCAGATTTTTCTGAGAGTTCTGGCATTAAAAACTCACTCTCAGCTTTTTCTCTGCATCACCCTGCCACAGCTTCTGTTTGGTGCTTCCTTACTGCTTTCTTTGTTGGCTTTTCCGATTTTTTTCTGCTATAATTCCTAATAAAACAGCAGAGGGAAAGCCAGATCTGTTGATCAGTAGCCTAAATTCGCTTTTTTCCATATTGAAACCAAATGTCTTTAAGCCAGATGGTTTCTCCTCAGGATTAGCTCTGTGCTGATGCTTTGATCAGCAGTGGGTGCTTCATTTTTTGGTCACCTGGTTCCATAAAAGAATTTAATTCTTTACACACCTCTGATTAAACCTGGGCATTAACTCCACTTATCACAGAATTAATCTCTAACACAATTTTTTGGCATCTGGGGAATTTAAACCAGAGAACATCTTCTCCTGCACTTGTTGCTGTTTCTGAGGTACAAATTGTCTGGGAGCTGTTCCATATCCAGCTTTCCTGCACACAAATCCTGAGCCTGTTCAGGCAGAGATCCCAGGGCTGTGCTTGTGCTGCTGTTGGAGTAAAAGTGAGAATAATGGAATCATGGAATGGTTTGGGTTGGAAAGGACTTAAAACCTCAGCCAGTGCCACCCCTGCCATGGCAGGGACACCTCCCACTGGCCCAGGGTGTTTCAAACCTCATCCATCCTGGTCTTGGGCACTTCCAGGGATCCAGGGGCAGCCACAGCTTCTCTGGAAAATCTATTCCAGTTCCTCCCCACCCACCCAGGGAACAATTCCTGCCCAATATCCCATCCAGCCCTGCCCTCTGGCACTGGGAAGCCATTCCCTGGGTCCTGTCCCTCCAGCCCTTGGCCCCAGTCCCTTTCCAGCTCTCCTGGAGCCCCTTTAGGCCCTGGCAGGGGCTCTGAGGTCTCCCTGGAGCCTTCTCCTCTCCAGTTGAACACTCCAGCTCTGCCCAGAGCAGAGGGGCTCCAGCCCTGGGATCAATTTATGGCTTTCTCTGGAATTGTTCCAACAGCTCCACAACTTTCTTGTGTTGGGGACCCCAGACCTGAAGGTGCTGTGTGAGATCCCCTCTTGCACCCCCAGCACTGTGGTGGAAATCCCAGTTAGAGCCTGGTGCTAAAACACCAAATTTGTGGGTTTGATCCCAGCATGGGCCATTGAAAGAGCTGGACTCAGAGATCCTTGTGGCTTCCTTCCAACTTCTGTGATTCTGTGCCTCAGTTTGCCAAAATTATTCCATTTTCCACCCCCCGCCAACAGCAGCAACCCCACTGTGGCAAACAAAACGAGGCCTCTTCCTTCTGAAGATGACAGTGGAGGTTTTTTTTCCCCCTGATGTCTTTTCAGGCAGCCAAATCATTGTCTAATCCTTACCTGAGGGCTAAAAGCCTTTCAGGAGAACAAACACGTGTAAAATCAAACAGGAGAGGGCTGTGCTGCAGAAAACTCCTCCGAGGGTGCTCTCAGATGAGCAAATGTGACAGAAATGTGTTCAGCAATAACAATATCCTCAATCAAAGGCATCAGCTGCACTCATGTGTGCTAAACCTGACTTCTGAAATCCTTCAAAGAACAAAAATTGGCACATGTGGACACAGAACGGCGTTTGCAAGGTTTGGGAGTATCCTCACGTAGTCAGGAAAGCATCTGTCTGGGAGAATTTGAGATGTTTCACCTTCCTGCCCTCCCAGAATTGCAATAATTAGCTCATTTTTTCCTTTTCTGGGTGGAGGATTATGCAGTTTTGTGGAGATATATTATTTAAATAGGTAGATTAACAAAGAGATTCATCTCAGTATATATAATAATAGATTCAGAGATCTCAGATACTTCTTTTTCCTGAATCATTAAGTTTTTTGGATTGGTGTGGTTTTTTTTTTGTTTTGTTTTGTTTTTTGGGGATTTAAAAA
>VZRZ01007865.1:245410-379788 GCA_013398175.1 Climacteris rufus | reverse complement strand
TTCTTTTTCTTTTTCTTTTTCTTTTTCTTTTTCTTTTTCTTTTTCTTTTTCTTTTTCTTTTTCTGTTTGTTTTGTTTGTTTTGTTTGTTTTGTTTTGTTTTTGAGCCTACTTTTTATTGTAGTTCAACTACTCCGGGGAATCTTTCCACTCTTCCAAAAGTTTCATCTCTTCTGGCAGATTTGTCAGCCCTTGGGTTTGAGCAATTTTTGGGCAAAATAGTAACAGAAATGCCTCAAAATAGCTCCTTTCACATATATAGGAATTTCTGGAAACTGGGGGAGCTTGGATCCACGAAAGGTTTTTCATTTAAATGAATTCATTTAAATAATCAGATGGATTTTCATGGGAAATTTCATTCACCTGGAATTAAAAAGATTGATTCAATGAGTTGTCCTATGGGTCTGGGAAGGAAAAGTTACCCCTGAAATAGGAAGTAATGAGATTAAACATTCATTGTTGAGACTCCTAGAGCATCTTTTGGGAAAATCAGTGTTTCACCCATGGTGGGTGGATGGACTTTGGGCCCAGGATGAGCAGAGGGATGGAGGGAAGAAGGGCTGAGAGAGCTTGGATTGTTCAGCCTGGAGAGGAGAAGCTTTGGGGTGACCTCAGTGGGGCCTTACAGTGCCTGAAGGAGCCCCAGGAAACATGGAGAGAGACAATTTCCAAGGGCTGGAGGGACAGGACACAGGGAATGGCTCCCAGTGCCAGAGGGCAGGGCTGGATGGGGTATTGGGCAGGAATTGTTCCCTGGGTGGGTGGGGAGGAACTGTAATAGATTTTCCAGAGAAGCTGTGGCTGCCCCTGAATCCCTGGAAGTGTCCAAGGCCAGGTTGGATGGGGCTTGGAGCAACCTGGGACAGTAGGAGGTGTCCCTGCCATGGCAGGGGTGGCACTGGATGAGCTTTAAGGTTCCTTCCATCCCAAAGCCCTGTGAATCTGTAATTCTGTCATTCCCTGTGCCTTCCTGTTGAGATTTTAGTTCAGTTCCCTCAGGACTCCTCCCTGTGTCCGTGTTCCTTCTGGGAGAGCCATCCTTGAAAGGTTATCCCTGTCCCAAACCAGAGAACCACAGAACCACTAAAGCTGGGAAAGACCCCTCAGATGGGTGACCATGAAGATGACACCACCAATCCCACCACTCAACCCCATCCCTAAACCCCACACCCCAAAATTCCTCCAGAACTCCTCTATGAGCTCAGAGTTGGACCCAGGAAGGGCAACTCTGCCTTAAACTTCCATCCAGCCATGGTTGGGATGAATTTTTCCAAGCCAAGGAGGTTTGTGGGTGTGTATCACGTTCCAAATTAGGCCCCTGAGGTTCATATCTGAAATTGCTGACGTACACAGCCACAAATTTGCCACTTTTGTCTCTTTGCCTGTAATTTGTTTACCCAAGGAATTGTGCATTTTGCCCCATGGGTCTCTGATAAAATTCATCTGGGGAGCAGCTGGAGCATGGAACTGGTTAAAAAAAGCAGATGGAAAATTTGCTGCCTTCGTTGGCTTTTCCCAGCAAACAAAAGCAAGATTTAAAAGTGAAAAATTCAGAAAAAATCAATAATTCTGCTGCTTACACAGAACTCCAGGACCCATCCACTCAAGCAGGGTAGACAACATTTGTTAAACATATTAATTAAAGAATCTCATTGCTCGTTACCTGTGTTTTAATAGGTTTTAGATTAAATTCTGAACCTCTAAATAAAGACACAACGTAGTTCTCACTCTGCACCACAGTGATCTCAGTGGTTTTACACCTGCTTAAAAGCAGGGTATGAAATACAGATTTTTTTATTAATACAGCAACAATTTCCAAGAATTTCACACTCTTTTGACCTGTTTTCTTGTGTGGGATTTGAGAAACTTTTTTTTTTCTTTTAATTTTATGGAGAGAGATTTTATATCTAGTTTATTTTTTTATTTTTTTATTTTTTTCAGGAATGAATTAATTTTTAGCTGGAACAAAATCTCCATGAAGCAAGAGAATAAAATCCATTTTTTAACTTCCCTCAGACTTAAATGAATGTGAAGGAGCTCATTCCTAAATTTTTCCTGCCTTTTCCTGCTGTGGTCACTAGATGTTGCTACATGTCTGTGTTAGCAGTGGGTTTGATGATTTGATAGATGTGAGAGGAGAATATTTCTCTCCATAACCACACAAAGAGATTGCACCCAATTTATTAATTCCATGGACACAACAGCCCCCACTTCCCTCTTTTTCAGGACCAAGTCCTTCCCTATTGATGGACTTTACTGAGCAAAGCAGATTTCCTCATTGCCCCAAACTTGAATTTTGTTTTTTTCACACTTCAGACCTTTAGGAAAATCCCATTTTCCCTGGAAAAGCAAGGATTTAGGCAAACAGTATTGTCACTTGGGCACAACCTTCTCCTGGCTCTGCAGAGCAACCAAAGAACCTTTTCCCTTCCCCCCAGGCTGTTGGAGAATCAATTCCTCCTGGGATTCCTCCTCGGTGTTTTCCCAAGTAAAACATGTTTAATATTCCCAAGATGGGACTGCTTCCCAGTACTGCTGGATAAAAGCAGTATTTATTTAATATTTAATACTTTATATATATATATATATATATATATACATATACACATAATTTATTTATTTTTATAGATAGATATCTTTAACATATATACATTAAATATACTGAGCAGTCTCTAAGTGCAGATGGCTGCTGTTTAAAAAGGGGATTTTGCAGGAATATCATCGTTGTTTGGGAGGATTCAGGGATGATGGGTGATGGACACATAAAGAAAATTATCTTTAATCTGATTATTCCTTAGGAAAAGCAAAAGGATGGTCTCTGCCCAGACACCTGTAGGGATAATATTCAGCTATTCCCAGAATAAATGTGCTCCTTAAATCTCAGTCAAAGCTTGGGATGTCAGTCTCAATCTCTTGTTTGGTAACTCCCCTGATATTGAACTTACATGTGACAAAGAGTTTTTATTTGAACTCCTAAGATCTGTGCCTTTTTCTTGGAATATTTCCCATATTAAAAATTCATATATGAGTGACACGGCTTGAAGTCTGTGGAGTATTTCAGTGGATAATAATGCATCAGCAGCACTGTGCAAAAGTACATTTTATTTCACCCAAAATGTTGAGTCAGCCTTAAATTTTATTTCAATATGGAGATGAAGATATAAGAATTTCAGGAAAAATGATGCAACAATTAAAAAAAAGTAGTCAGTGTGGAGTAGAGCATTTATGGAAGTAATTTTGGGTTTACTATAGAAACAAAGATTTCCAGTTCCAATGCCCACATCCTTTGCTTAAATGTTCTTGAATGCTTTGGGTCAAACCCAGGGATATTTGACATAATGTGAATATTCCCTGTGGGGGAAAATCCTGCAGCCAAACTTTGGCTGTCTCGAGGTTCAGGGTTTAATCTCAGCCAGCAGTTCCACCTCCCTGGCTCTGGATTCATCCCATTCTAGGAGAGGTGAGTGGGACTGGGAGGATGAATCCACCTGCCTGGCTTTATTGGCTACAGAGCAATTCCAAATGGCTCCCTCATGGCCAATTCTGGAATTAGTCGAAGTTGTCTCTTCTTTCAAATGTATTTATTTAAATCACACTGGAAAGAAAAAAAAACTCTGAAACCATATTATTTTTTTTTCTTCTTTAAATCTATGATGTACAGAACTGCTAAGAGCAGGAGACCAGGAAAAATGATGTGTTATGGGGCTGGTAATTACAGCATCCATTGGACTGGTGATCCCAGGGTTCAAAATCCAGTATGATTTCCTTCCCAGCACTTGACAATTCACACTCACCTTGCTCCCCTTTTCTGATGGGACTGTAAATAAATGAGCTTGGGAATCTCAGGCTCTCTCTTGTCATTTGGTGTGACACCATATTCAGCAAAAGACACCTTAAATAAAGATCTTTTTTCCCACATTTTAATCTGGAGGCAAGAGTTTCTTTTCCATGGCTGGGAGCAAGGAAAACAATGTGGATGAGTATTGTGGGCACCTGTGGGCTTCTGGTCTTTATTTAAGAGGTAACAGATAGACAGGTAATCTTCTAATTAGGTTCAGATGAGATATTAAACACAATTTTCCCTCCTAGAGTGGCCAGGCCTTGGAATGAGCTGCCCAGGGAAGTGTGCAGTCCCTGTCTCTGGAAGTGTTCAGGAGGAGTCTGGATGTGGCTCTTGGGGACAGGGTTTGGGGTGATGCTGGTGCTGCTGGGGTGGCACTGGGTGATCCTGAAGGGCTCTTCCCACCTTTCCTTCAAGGGTTTGTTTCCCAAAATTCTTGACCATCCCATTTTTCCTTCACTCTTTTCTGCACTGACCTTTGCGAAGTCTTTTCTCTGCGGTGTGTGCTATGTCCGTCCTACTTGCTCTGCTCTTTTTCCTTCCTTATAAACTCAAAGAAAGGGGAGAGAAAAAAAAAAGAAAACTCACATTTGTAATTAAATTTTGCACATAGGGAGGGGAAGCCCACGGATTCAAATGTGTTAAGTCTCCACACAGTTAACAACATGTCACTTGGTGAGAGAATTTTCATAATTAATGAACTGGTTCAATTTGCTCTGCCGCTTGACTTTGATTAATACATTTTTGAGTGTTCCCTCTGGGACTCTGTCCAGTTTGTTTAGTAAGCTCTTATGTCTATATCCAGTTCATGTGTATGGATCAAAGTGTTGGCACCAAGTGCTGGCAATATTTAGGCTTTGGTACAGCCATTCTGACTCCACTTAAAAAGGAGATAGCCATATATCTAAAATCCAGTTCTTTGTGACTCATTTATGGGGGAAAAAAAAAAAGAAAGAAATTTCACACTGCATTGTGTGGAAATGCTGTGATTTAAAAGTTCATCTCACGCAAGCTCTGCCAATTAAAGGGATATTTATCAAGCCAGACAGTAATTGTGCAGAGCCAAACTGGCAATTTGGTCAATATGAAGCATTGAGCTGCAAAACTTCCATAATTAACAAATTAACGAACATTACCATTCGTTACCCAGCTGCTGTGGGGGGGTTACACGTTTACCTCTCTCCTGGTGCTCAGTCACCCCCCCAAATTCTCTGTGCAGCACAAGGATGTGCACCAGGCTTCAAAAGGGGGTCAAATTCTGTCCCCTGGGCAACTCTGGGCAGCCTCCAGGGAGCTGGGGACAAGGGGCTCTCATTTCCTGAGCTTTTGTCTGTCCACACTGGATGGTCCAATGAAGGAGAGGCAACTCACAGAATTCCAGGATCCCTGATGTTGGAAAAGCCCTCCCAGCCCCTGGAGCCCAAGCTGTGCCCATCCCCACCTTGTCCCCAGCCCAGAGCCCTGAGTGCCACGGCCAGGCCTTCCTTGGGCACCTCCAGGGATGGGCACTCCAAAGCTCCCTGGCAGCCCCTGCCAATGTTCCAACTCATGGTTTTTGGGCACAAATTGCAGGTGTGAATGTGTCTTTTTTGGAGAGTCTGCAGGGTTCACTGGGACCAAATCACTTCCTTTGGTTTTCATCTTCAAGGAGGTTGCTGAAATCCTTGGCCTCCCAAATGTCATGGGGCAAATTCTGTGCTTGGGGCAGATGGATAAAGGGCGGTGCTGGATTAACTTTAATGAGCATGGCAGGCAAAGGGGAGGAATTCACAAGGAATTTCTTCCTGGAAAGGGTTGTTAAGAATTGGCAGGGGCTGCCCAGGGAGCTTTGGAGTGCCCATCCCTGGAGGTGCTCAAGGAAGGCCTGGCTGTGGCACTCAGGGCTCTGGGCTGGGGACAAGGTGGGGATGGGCACAGCTTGGGCTCCATGGGCTGGGAGGGCTTTTCCAACCTCAGAGATCCTGAAATTCTATTTTGCCATCCCATTCAGGGCCATCAAAGCTGCATTTTGAAGTGCTGAAGCACTTCTCTGTTTCCTGCTGGAATATCATCCCCAGAGAGCTGGAGGCACGAAGAGGATCAGTGCTGGTGTCAGAAAGTCCCCTGAGAAATCCTTTGCAGTAAGAAAAGGCTCAAACAAGTTTCCAGTGAATGCTGTGTCCATATATAAATAATATCTACATGTTTGTATCTCCACATCAGCCCTTGGCTCCCAGCTCTGCACTTCCAAACCAGGGCAGTTGGAGAAGCAGATCTTAAACCAATGAGGTTAAAATTAATTAAAGAAATTCCCCTGAGCTCAATCTCTGCTTTCCCTGGGGTGACAGGGCCCTGGCAGTTAATCACCAGCAGGACCAAAGTGTCACTCCTGCTGCCCTGGTTTTGTTCAGATGTTATAAGGCTGAATGATATTGGAGAATGGACAATGGGACACAAGCTGGTGGAAACACAGGGAGCACTGGCAGATTTAAGTGCACATTGTTTAGCTACCAGCAGCACATCAGCCAGAAAAAATGTATTCTTTTTCACTTTTCCCATGGGGTTCCTGCTCCCAGAATACTCCAGTGGGTTTTATGGCTGTTTATTCTCCTATGGAGCCAGGCTGGGGATGTGCAGCTGGGAGAAGAGATGGTTTGGGGGAGAACCCAGAGCCCCTTCCAGTGCCTTAAATGGGGTACAAAAAAGGAGGTAGATGGGATATTGGGAAGGAATTGTTCCCTGGGAGGGTGGGGAGGCCCTGGCACAGGTTGCCCAGAGAAGCTGAGGCTGCCCCTGGCTCCCTGGCAGTGTCCAAGACCAGTTGTTTTCTCTTCTTTTATCCCCAACTTTCAGTAGTAACGATAGAGGATGTTTAAAAAATGAGAAAAACCAAACTGAGAAATGTATAACACTGACAGAAGGCCTCATAGTCAGGTGTGAGAGGCAAAATAAGTTAAAAACATGAGTTCTTTTGAACTGTGTAGACAACCTGAGAGGAGAGTGCAGTGAGGTGGGATCAGGCTCTTCTGCTGTGTTCCAAGTGCAAGGATGAGAGGAAATGGCCTCAAGTTGCACCAGAGAAGGTTCAGATTAGAAAAATATTTGAATATTAGAAATATAGAATGGTCAGGCCTTGGAATGAGCTGCCCAGGGAGGAGGTGGAGTCCCTTTCTCTGGAAGTGTTCAGGAGGAGTCGGGATGTGTCCCCAGGGGACAGGGTTTGGGGTGATCCTCCCAGGGATGCCCAGGGTGGGGTTGTTGGGGTGTCTGTGCAGGGCCAGAGGTTGAACTGGATGGTCCTGTGGGTCCCTTCCCACTCTACCTGATGTCCTTGGGGATCCATGTGTGTCCAGGCTTTAATAATTGTGTCAGGCTTTGCTCCGTGGTTCTTTACACCACAAAACATCCACAGCCACCTTTTGTCCTCCTGAGAAGTGAAACATCAAGAGAAGCTTCTGGCTGGGCAAATGGCTTGCAAATTTGTTGCCTTCCAACAAGACCTGACTTTGGTTTCAGTGTTGTTGTCACCTTTTTTTAGGCTTTTCCTCCAGCAGAAAACATGAGGGGTCAGAGGAGATAAGGTTTGGAGAGGGGAAATGCCAAGATATTTAAGAGAAGAGGAAAATTGGCATCGTGGAATGGAAAGGCCAATGAAGTCCTGGAAAGAAAATTACCAAGGCTGTTGTTTCTTCTGGTACAAGAAGCAGGGAGAGAGGAGCGGGATCCAAATTAAAGCAGCAGATGGAGGATTTGCAGTCAGCACAAACATCCCAGAGCAGTGTGGGGTGATGCTGTAGGTGTCCCTGTCACAGAGCAGGAATTCCCTGTGTTCAAAGAGACAAATGGACTCCATCTCACCTCTGGATGCCTTCTCACCCATGGGAAAAAACAATTCCCGGAGGAGGCAAAAAGGGGTTTTTCCTTGTCTAAGGTAGGGACAGTTAAAATTCTTCATTGTGCATTCTGCCTTTGGGCTTCAGCTGTGAGGCAAATGAAGTAATTTAGATAATTAATCCTCTTTTTTTGTAATTGATTTAAGTATTCATGTTGTGTCATTGCTCACATCATAACATGATATCACTCTAGTGGATTTGTCACACCCCCCAATGCATTGGGCAGTATAAAAACAGAGAAAAAGCCACTTTTACCCCCAAAAAGAACAGCTCTCATTTGTATCTAATTAAAATATCCAACTCCGGGGAAAGCAATGTGTTAATTTGGAAAATGCTGTGCTAATGGCTCTGGTAGCAGAAGCACGTGCAGAAAAAAAAATGCTTGATCAAAACAGGCCCTGTCACTGTCACCTGCTAATGAAACACTGCAGTTGTCACTCTGTGTTTCCAAGAGAAAAGCAGAAGCCCTGGTGCTATTTCCCTGCTCCTTACAGCACACAAAGGTCAGTGACACACAGAAAATGCCATTTCATTAACTAGACATTTGTATTATAAACATTATTCCCAGACAAGCAGGAAAGTCCCAAAAATCTGACTCACTGGTGGTTGAATGGATGTTTTGTAAGACCAGGCCCAGACCTTTATAAATAAGGCATTGATGGAATAAACAGTCACTTTGTATCAAAAAAGGGAAAACTTTCTATGTACACACACATTTTCATAAAACAGTGCTATGACTTAGAAATTCTTAAAAAAAAGTGGAATTGTGACGTTATCAGGAGATTTATTCTCTCTAACCAGCATCTGAACTGGCTGTTTGTCTAAGATTTGTATTTTTTTACCAAAAATAAATCTGCCTCAACTCATCCTTGTGCCTAATTTATAACTTCCTCATTTTCCTTCCTCTTGATCTCAGTGATGATCATCATCCTGAAATGAAAATTTTGAGCTGCTGCTGATTCAACTCTATAAAGGAAATGGAGATGAATCTCAGGCCTGTAAAATGTAAAATATCAGTTTTGTTGCTTGGAAAGTCTCCTTTCCCTGTGGTCTCTAATTCCAGGCTCCTTGTGGTGATGGAAAAGGAGCACCAAGCTTTGGTGTCAACAGGATTTTTGATGTGCTGTAGTGGGAGTAGGGATTTCTACCTCCTCTGCAAAAAATTGCCCAAAATTTCCTAATATCTCCTGGAAAATAGGAGAATTCTTCTCCCACTGGAATCATGAGGAACGAGGACTTCCATCCTGCACCCATTGGAAATCAGGGTGAGAGGGAAGAGCAGCAGTGTTGTGAATGAAAGCTCTTTGCCACTGTAAAACACATGAAGAGACATAAGAAAATTAAGTTCTAAAAGCCAGATTTAATGCTTTTCAGCATTATTCTCTATTTCTATCTCTTCGTTCATGTACCCCAGCAGAGCAGATGGCAAAGGTACTGCAAGAAGAATTAATTTCTTCGGAAAATCAAATAGAAAGAGCAATTCCTGCAGGGAAACCAGGAGGGCACATAAGATTTCTGTCCTGGGAATTTAAATGTCAGGACAACATCAGGAGTTTTGAGGGAAGCATCCCAAGAACAATCAGGATGTTCTGCTTTTTCTGTCGTGGGATGGTGTTTCTTCTTTCCTGCTTCATTAATTAATCTCTGATGAGAGCAGATGTTTTCCTCTTGTATATAAAGCTAAAGCTTGTAAAATTTATTGGCGGAATTATAAATAGAGATTTGCCTGCCAATTTACCTGCTTTCCTTTCTTCCATGTTGATGCTATTTAGGAACAGAACAAATAACACCAGGCCCACAAGTAGCTGCTAAAAGCTGTTTTCCCAACCCTGCTAATGGGAAAGTGTGCTATGGGATGTGGTAACAACCCAAATAATAACAACAAAACAAGAATAGCCTCTTTTGCATGGATTTCATTTGCTTGCTTTTGCTTGATTGGGCAATTTGGGGCTGAGATTTTAGGCACAGCTTCAATCAGCTCACAATAAAAATAAAAACTCCTATCCAGAGGGCAGGAGCAATTAAAGACAACTGTGGGAAATGTTGTTTGCAGAAGAACATTTCCTTTCTTTGTAAAGTCTGCTGGAGACATGGAAGGGCTCCATGTGAAAAGAGTCATGACTGGAGACTCGAGTGTGATTCCTGTTCCAGCTGAAAAACCTCTCTGGGCTTCCTCCTATTTTCCTTGGGACTCTTGGGTGCTGGACATGAAGGAGCTTTGCAAACTCTGTGTGGTCAGAGGAGGAACAGAGCCAAAGAGCTTCCAAACATCAATGGATCTTCTGCTGATCTCCCACTGCCGAGGTGCCTTGGGGAGTTATTGCCCATCTCTATTTTCAACTCAAATTTCTGCATTTCATCCCTTACCTTGCAACTTTTGTCCCCACCTGAGTGGGTGAATTTAGAATTTTAAGGCCTTGTGTTTCTTTCAGAGTGGGCTCATGTTTTTTGTAGAGTTTTGATGGATGTCAGCAATGAGATTTTATAGTGTGCTTAGAAAAAAGGAGCTGAGTTAAATTGCACAGTGTGGAGAAACAACAGTGGTGGAACCACTGATCACCCACAGGAGGGTAGAGAATATAGAAATAAAGAAATACAGAATGGATTGGGTTGGAAGGGACCTTAAAGATCATTTAGTTCCAACCTCAACACCTTCCACTGTCCCAAGTGGCTCCAAGCCCATCCAACCTGGCCTTGGACACTTCCAGGGATCCAGGGGCAGCCACAGCTTCTCTGGGCACCCTGTGCCAGGGCCTCCCCACCCTCCCAGGGAACAATTCCTTCCCAAAAATCCCATCTAACCTTCCTCTCTGTCAGTGGGAAGCCATTCCCCCTTGTCCTGTCGCTCCAACCCTTGGAAATTGTCTCTCTCCAGCTTTCTTGTGGCTTACTCAGGTCCTGGTAGGCCACAATTAAGTCAACCCAAAGCCTTCCCTTCTCCAGGCTGATTTTTTTCCCAGGAAGAAAGTGGTCCTTCAGTATTTTCTTTCAGTGTTTTTGCTTCAAAGTGGCTGCCATGTCTTAGACAATAAAGGTAGGGAGACGTTTGTATCCTGCAAAGAATCAGTGATGTGATCCATGACATCTCAAGTATCACTTTCAGCCCTCAGTAACCTTTAAAAATGAAATCTGGCTATTGATTGAGATCAATGCTCTTCATTGCTTGGAAGGTGATTGACTGGGTTCCCTCTTGTTCCTGAAAATTCAAGGTTTCCAGCCCAGTTTGGGTCAGATCACATTGATCTACCATTTGAGTATTAAATTCATTGTTAGCTGAGACACTGATAAAATGGCCTGTCCAGCAAACTAAAAGTACAACAACATCAAATTTAGAGTAAGGCTGCCTAAGCTGATGGAGAGAAATTGTTTACATTAATAAAAAGCTGGGAAATTATGGGATTTAGTGTGAAAATATGAGCAAAACATGAGTTTGGGTTGCAATAAATCACACCAGAAAGGAATAAACACAGGGAATAATTGGCAGAGGAAATCATTTCACAAGTGTAAATCAGCTTAAGGTGTTGCCTTGATTTGTTTCTGAAATAAATTAAAAAGGCTCAGCCTGGAGCAAAGGAGGCTCAGGGGGCCCTGCTGGCTCTGCACAACTCCTGCCAGGAGGGGCAGCCAGGGGGGTCGGGCTCTGTTCCCAGGGAACAGGGACAGGACAAGGATGAAGTTCAGCTTGGCCAGCAGGAGCAATTTCCCCATGGAAAGGGTGCTCAGGCCTTGGCAGGGGCTGCCCAGGGAGCTTTGGAGTGCCCATCCCTGGAGGTGCCCAAGGAAGGCCTGGCCGTGGCACTCAGGGCTCTGGGCTGGGGACAAGGTGGGGATGGGCACAGCTTGGGCTTGATCTTGGAGGGCTTTTCCAACCCCAGTGATCCTGGGATTCTATTCTATGATCTGAGTGGGCAAATAATGCTAAAAAATTATGTTTTCTTCTTAAAAGCTCAACTCAGTATTTTGACATGGTTGATTTTCTGTGCAAACCAACAGATATGGTTCCCTTTGGCTTCAGGAAGATTTGGGAAGGGCCTCTCCTTGCTCAGCTTTCTTTTCCTCACTTTCTCTGGAGGTGTTTGGTGCAAGGTGCTCCTTCTCCCTCCCTGTGGTGCTGTGGTCAGAGAGGAAAACCTTCCCTGAAATTGTTCATCCCATCCCCTTCCTAGGGCAATTCCCTGCAGAAGGGGAACTTATGGATGACGTTCTTCCATGTTAATGTAAAGAACTGGATAAATGTAGTTAAACACGGCCAGTGTGGGTTAAAATAGAACTGAGGGCAGGAGGGGCTGAGTTGCCAAATTAAAGTCACTGCCTCCTTTGGGTCATTAAGTTGAGCTGTTAATTTTAGTGATGAGAACCAAAGCTGGTGTATAAATTAGGGAAGTGTTTCCCTGGCAGCAAACTATGGTTTTTCTCCATTAAATTATAGTTAAATGACAATTTTATCCACCATATCACCTAAAGCTTTTTGGTAAATTAGATGGTACTGCAGTCAACAATGTGCTGTGAGCTGTAGATAAATGGATAAATGTGGAGATTTGTGATAAATGTTAAACCTAGGACTTGTTTTTGGGAGATTTTCTGAATGGCACAGAGCAGATGTGGTGATTTTTGCCACCCTTTTCACAGGCAGTAAAGGAGTTCACACCCGTTGCCACGTGCAATGCTGCTTTTTCACTGTTGCATTCTTGAAAAAGGCTCCCTGAACTTTGTTCCCTTGGTTAATGTTGGATTTGGAAGAGATAAAAATTGTTCTCCAGAGTGAAACTGGTGATTTAGGGATCACTGGCACTTCAGGTGTCAGACCACTGGATTTATTCCCAGGTTTGCTCTGGGATCTCACCAAATCAGTGGGAAGACCTTTGCCAAATCTCTTGATATTTGGAGGTCCTTTCCAACCTAAATCAGGACTTTTCCAACCCAAATGGTTCTGTGATATTAAATGCCCCTGTTTTGAGGTATTAAATGCTGAATAAACATCTAAGAAGGATATAAAAAGGATATAAAAAGGACAGTCCCTTCCCTATGGGAGCTGATGCAATACCCAGAAGTAGAACAAAAGTCAGAGCAACAAAGATATTTATAAACAGGAAAAAGCCAGCCTCCCAAGTCTATCCCCAAAATGAAGCATCTTTGAAAATGAACCTTGTCTGGAGATTGAAGGCCATTCAAAAATACTTTGTTTTCTGCTTAGTTCTGCTTCTTTAAAAGAGATTTCACCTCCCAGCCATCTCTTGCTGGAGTGTAGAGGAACAGGATGATTCCATTCTAAAGGTTATTGTGATAAATTGCCTGGAATCCTTCAGGTCTTCCAATGTTTTGACTTTTTCTCCTCAAGACATAAAAAAAAAAAAAAAAAGATTTAAATGAAGATAATGGTCTCTTTCTTTTCTTTTTCTTTTCTTCCACTCATGATGCAGCATCCTATGTTCTTCTTTTGCATGAAAACACCCCAAATCTCTTTTTTTGGTCTATTATTACTATTATTTCAGTAGAGTTTGCTGTCTTTAAGGCTTCTGCAGTGTGTTCTGTGCTACATAAAGTGCAAAGAAGGCTGTGCCTCTCTATAAAACTCTTTTTTACATAGATGTCACAATCCCAGGAGATTTTTGGAAAGAATTCAACTTCCATTTAAACATAGAAACAGTGTTCAGGTTTGCAGAACTGTTCTGAACCCAACAACACTTAGGAAAACATTAAATTGAAGGTTTTTATCTCCTAGAACATTTCTTCACACAACACTTTAATATTACTCATCACTAAAGTCCTGGCCTCTTATTTTATTGCCTGAGTAAAAGCTGAATATTTTTGTAATCTGGCTCATGCTCTACCAAGTAAGAGTTGCTTTCCCCCAGTTAAATATCATTTTTTAATACCTTTTCCCACTGTTTTCTGTCAGGGAAGGGCTTTTTCCCAGGCCACCCACATGTGGAAGGGTGGATTTTGTTGCATAGAGGGTTTTTTTTCAGGCTTTTCCCTCACTTGCCATGGGGATTTGTCCATGTCCCTCCTGGGCCTCCAGGATGTGATGAGGGGTCACTGGAAGGCTCAGGAGCAGGACATCCTAATTCCCACTAACTTATCTCTTCCAGGGATTTCAAAACTCACCCAGATTTCAAATCTCTCCAAGATTTCAAATGAATTTTTTTAAAGAGAAAATTGATTGCCTGAAACAGAGCAGCAGACTTACTGAAGACAACAGGAGGATTTTTGGTTTCAGCAAATCCAGGATTTTTGTCCAACATCAAATCCTGTAGGCTGATAAAAGCAGGGTCTGTGTGAGCAGGAAAAGTGTGGGGGGTGAGGCTGCAAACCCCAGTGAAGTCATGCTTGAATTTTGCAGGTAACAAATGATCTTTCCATTTTTAATTGAAGAATATTAATTACTCATCTCCCAGGAGATTCTTGCCATGTCCTTCTCAGGCCACAGCTTTTAATTTCTTTGCTTTGGCAGGGCAAAAGCTTCTTAAAATTTATAAGAAGGGCTGTGACAGATTTCTTGTTCCTGCCTGGCCCTGGTGAAGGCAGAGCTTGGGCAGAAGCTGCTCCCAGCCTGCAGGGCAGAGCTGAAGAGCAGGGGATGGATGAGAGGTGTCACAATTGGAGCTGAACACTCCACACTGAGGTTCTCCTCTGTTTTCCAAGGCTCAGGTGAGTGCTTAGAGCTGGAAGTGCCCACAAAGAGTGACAAGGACCAGGTCTTGTGTCACCCCAGCAGAGCCTGGGGTGAGTTGGATGTGACTCAGGGATGTTATTCCTGCAGCTGAGCAGCTTCAAATCCTGGAATTGCCAGCCAGGACATTCCCACCCTGAGTGCATCAGTGCCAACAGTGACAAGGCATCACCTGACAGTTTATTTTCTTACATTTCTCCTTGGGAGCATGGCTTGGGCCAGCTCATTTGGCAAATGCTGCTTCTCTTTCTTTGTCTATTGACAGGCTTCCCTTGAAAAGGGTGGAAAAAAAAAAGCATAATTAATGTTGATGGTGTGCACAACCAGAGGGTTGGGATTCAGGAGCTGGAGAGCCTTTTTTCCCAAGTTTTCTTGCTGATATGAACCATTTCATGCCGTGTTTCCTCAGCTGGGAGCTACAACACAACACCCCATGCTCAACGTGGTTCGTACTCCTTTCACTGAAGTGTGAAGGGGAGCAGCTGACAAATATTAATAAAAAATAGGGGATGTCTGAATGCCTGCCTTTATTCCTCTCTGCCTGCCTGCACTTCCTTGCTGCTCCCAGCAATACATTTGGCTCACAAAGAGATTCATGTGAAGCCAGGGGAACTCATGGGACACCACCACAGCCATCACTGTGCTGCCTATTTGGGTTGGTGAGAGGATGCAGAATCCATTTTTTCCTTCATTTTTAAGGAAAATCAGGAAGAAAATCCAGTTTATAACTCTGCTGTGAGGAAGGGCTGAGAGAATTGGGGTTGTTCAGCCTGGAGAGGAGAAGCTTTGGGGTGACCTCACTGTGGCCTTGCAGTGCCTGAAGGAGCCACAGGAAACATGGAGAGAGACAATTTCCAAGGGCTGGAGGGGCAGGACACAGGGAATGGCTTCAAACTGCCAGAGGGCAAGGTTGGATGGAATAGTGGGAAGGAATTGTTCATTGTGAGGGTGGGGAGGCCCTGGCACAGGGTGCCCAGAGAAGCTGTGGCTGCCCCTGGATCCCTGGCAGTGCCCAAGGCCAGGTTGGATACAGCTTGGAGCACCCTGGGATAGTGGAAGGTGTCACTGGGTGGAACAAGATGATCTTTAAGGTCCCTTCCAACACAAACCATTCCATGGTTTTTGATTCTCTATAAAATGGTTATTAATACACACACTCCCCTACTTTTTTAAGCTTAAACTCTGACAAAGTCACTCCATTTTCAAAGTGGTCGTAACAGGGAAGCAGACAAACAGCACTGATCCTACAAAACTAACTCAGTGAATTCTCTTCTAGGCTCCCCGTCCATGAAAATCAGAAATATCTCCACCTTAGCATGTGGGGTTATCCTTGTGAAACGCAGGTGGTTCACCTGACTTCAAAACTAAAATGAAAGATAAGCATCAGATCCAAGTTCCCTAGTGTGCAATCTGTTTTTATGTGCACAGCAGGAAATATTTGTTAAAAATCCTGGGTATTTCCAAATATCTGACTTCTCAGAGGAGTAAAAATGCAATCAAAGTATTTCATTTCAAAGCTGCATCACTTTATGATTAGTCAAGGGGTTTTTGCAACATGAATTTCCTTTTCAGAAATGTTTTCTATGACATCTGTTTTGCTTTGTTTATTTTGTTTTATTTTAGCAATCCAATTCAATTCCTCTTTTATCAAGATGGAAAACTCATGCTGCTTATTTAAAAGAAATACATCTCATGGTATGCAGGGCTGCTATAGCAAATGTTCAAATATTTCCTGTCTGTGCTAAAATAAATCAGAATTTGACCTGAGCAATTATGATTATCCTTTTGTTCCCTTTCCTTCAAGTGGGAAGGATTCATACAGTGTGACAGATTTTATTAGCCTGAAAGATCCCTGGCACATCTGGAGGCAGAGTTTGGATCATTTTGTGATTTAAGGTCCTTGTCATTATCCCTCTTCCTTTGCGTTTCACTGGATGTCCATGTGCTGGCACAACGTCTATATTTTAAATATAGATCTATAGATATGTATCTATAAATAAAAATTAATGCCTCAATTGCACAATTCAGAAATGTTCTGGTGTTTATGGAATGGCTTTGTCCACATTAAAGGGCAGGGATTGACTTTCATAGAATCAGGGGATCATGGAATCGCAAAATGGTTTGGCTTGGGAGGGACCTTAAAACCCATCCCATCCCATCCCATCCCATCCCATCCCATCCCATCCCATCCCATCCCATCCCACCTCTGCCATGGGCAGGGACACCTTCCACTCTCCCAAGGTGCTCCCAGCCCCGTCCAGCCTGGCCTTGGACACTTCCAGGGATCCAGGGGCAGCCACAGCTTCTCTGGGCAACCTGAGGATCTCCCCACCCTCCCAGGGAACAATTCCTTCCCAATATCCCAGCTAATCCTGCTCTCCTTCAACTTAAGGCCATTCCCTTTGTAGGCAGCAGAGGAGAACCATCAAGGCTCCTTCAGAAATTCAGGAGGCTTGAGAAAAGAAAAAAAACCTAAAAACATTAAACCTTTCCCCTTGCAAACGTGTTGTTACTGTTGGCAAAACGTGTGGGTTGCAACATTTTGGTGGCTGTTGCTGAGCTCTGAGCTCTGTGCACTCTTCTGAGAACACCTTAAAATAAAGCCTTTGGCAAAAACAACTTGTTTGTAAATAAAGAAGTTTACTTTTGAGAAATGTTATCCCTAACTGGAAGCATTTGAACAGAGCCCCTGAGGATATTTTCCTTTCTGCTCTGTACAGAATAAAGATTCACACACAGGTCAATGTGCCTTTTGCTGGTTGAATTGGAGTGTTTCTCATTAACTCAAATCACTGTCCTGCAATCCAGTGACAAGCTTTGAATCTGTTGCAAAAGTGCCCCCTGAGCAACAGGGACCTGGTTTTAAACCAGATTAAATTAGGTACACAAGGCAGCATGAGTAGGAACAAGTATAAGATGCAATACATCTGCTGAGCTGGTAAAAGGAGAGGAGGAAAAGCAAGAAAAAGAGGTGGTAGATTTGCCACCTCCTTGGATGGCTTAGTTTGAGAAGCTTGCTTTGAGAAGCAGTGGCTGCCTTTATATTTTAACATTTGTTTTGTCTCAAAACAGCCCTGCTGGACACTGAAAGCCTGAGCTGGCAGAATGTCACAGCTCCTGCTGGACCACGCTCTCAAGTCTTGTGCAAAGTCATGGGAATGAAGATGGAAAAAACCCTCACTTTCTAAGCCAGGCTGCCAAGAGACCCAAAGACAAAATGCAGCTTTAACTGCAGGCCAAAATCTGAAACTTCATGAGATAGACACCACTGGTTTAGAGTCTTTAAGCTGCACATCCCAAGGAAACCACAACAAAAGCTTAAAGAGGAAAGGTCAGACCTGTGAAGTGCTATTTGTTTTCACTGAAACTTCATCCCCCACTTACCCCCAGCCTAACCAGCAGCGGAATCAATTACCACTTGTCAGACTGAAACCTGACCCCAGAAATGAAAGAAGGACACGACCTCTGGGGGAGAAAAGAAACCACGAGCGAACCACTTTCTCCTACAGGGAAGGGTTAACAGGCCTGATCCTCTTTTTCCCCCCTTCCAAAGGGATCGATAGCAATGTTCTCTACATTTACTCTTCCTTTCAGCGGGGATGGCCACTAGGACAGTGAGGTTATTGAGATTGGGTTTCATAAATTACTCCATTTAATAATTGAAGACAAAGAGGTTCCATACATTTTAATAGCATTTAGTGTAACTGTTCAAATTTGTAGGACTCACAATAGATCAATCTCAGCTGCCATTACCCCTCGAGGTAATGGTGCCTGCACTTACCAGGCTTCTGTTAAGTGTAGGCTCAGCTTGTCAAAGAGTGGTCAGGTTTAAGGCAATATCCCACTCACTCCCATCTCCCACGAGCCTAGAACAGCATTCCCAAAGGGCCACCACACTGGGAACATTGCTGTGAGCTCAGTTCAGCTGTGCCAGCTGGGAATTCTGTGTTTTCAGTGTATAAAATGATATAGGAGCATTAATTCTGACATCCAGGACCAGCCTGGAGCATCCCTCAGTTTAAACATCAGCAGTGAGTCCAGGCAGGAAAGGCAAAGTGCCTTCTTAAGTTTCATTTCTGAATGCAAGGAAATAAAAACCATAAATGGAGCTGAAAAAAACCTCACTTCTTGGGAAGGTGGAGGGGATCCCTCTGAGTGTTGGGAGTGAGGCAGTTCCTCACTGGTGTCCCAGGATTAAAGATACTGCATTTTTTAAGCACATGTAGAAGCCTGGAAGAGAAGGTTGATGTGTGTCTCCAATACTGGTGGTTGTAGAGCCATCCAAGGATCCTTGGTATTTATGTGCTGTGAGAAAGAGCAGGACAGGGCTGCAGAAGGGGCCATGCAGAGGCAGGGGAGTAATTTCTGGGATAAACGTCCTTGTTCTGGCTCCTGGAGATCAGCACAGGCACAGGGATAAGGCCAAGAAATGGTTATGGACTATAGGGAGGGATCAAGACCACCAAAGATTCCCAAAGCTCCCAGCTCATTTCCAGAGAGGACTGAAAGTAGGGATTGTGCATGAGAACTAAAAAGTGAAATCTCATCTCCAGGTGGGTAAAATTTATCCATAAAAAGATCCCCCCACCAAGGCCAGGTGGCACCCCCAGGATTGACACTGGAGGAGCTGATGATGTCTTTCTTTTCTTTTCTTTTCTTTTCTTTTCTTTTCTTTTCTTTTCTTTTCTTTTCTTTTCTTTTCTTTTCTTTTCTTTTCTTTTCTTTTCTTTTCTTTTCTTTCTTTCTTTCTTTCTTTCTTTCTTTCTTTCTTTCTTTCTCTCTCTCTCTCTCTCTCTCTCCCCCTTCCTTCCTTCCTTCCTTCCTTCCTTCCAAGGAGATCTGCTTGCCATCAGCCATTTCTCCAGCAATTTCTCCTCCTGTGCATTATAACAACTGTTGCCAATTTGCATGTTGATTTTTGGGCTTCTATATGTAAAAAAAGGGAACTTCGATTTTTCTGTACTTTGGTGTTTCATGATCTTTTTTTTTTTTTAACAGTCAGCCAAGTAAATTGATATTCTGATTTTATTTATTTTGTTTTTGCCCTGGACTTCCTCGAATTAAGCAGTTTTCCTTGCTGCCTCTGCCTCAGGAAAGAAGAAATTTCTTAATCATGGAAACATCATCAAATCAAACCAAGTAAATAGAAACGAATTCTCTTCTATTCCCACTCCTCTCCCCTCATCACTGAAAAGCAAACAAACCAGGCAGGGCTCTGAAGGAGACAGGAAATGAAGGCAAGTAGGGACAATTCAGAAAAGAAAAGACACTTTATTGAGTTTCACAGAAAAAATGTCTTCTGTGGCCCTGATTTTGCAATGTGGTGCTGAACTGGTGATAAGTTGATTTAGAAAAGCCCTTGTGCTCTGGCTGGAGGATCTGTGGGATGTGATCCATCATCGACTGAGCCAGGAAGGAGGAAACCCATGAAATGTGTGAAACTGGAGATGGGAACCTCTTCTTGTGGTCTTCATGTTTCTCCTCTAAATTTGTGTGTCCCAGCAGCCTCAACCCTGGTTAGGATTTCCTGAAGAGAATGGATCAACACCACAGCCTGGTATTTCTTATGGACTCACAGGGAAGTCCTAAATACATTGCAATTAATCAAGCACGGCCACAAAGGATTGCTTTCCACCTAAACCTAAATTCTAATTAAAATCATGAGTGCAAAGTCACTTTGGAGGGATTGAAAAGCTTCACATTTGTCAGCTACACCCTGCTAAATATTAATATTAATTTACAAAAATATTTCTGCATGTGGATCTGTGAAATGTAAAAATAAAGCTCTGGTACTTTAGGAAACAGGAATGGTTTTTCAGAGGAAATGGCTGAAAATTCTACAAAAACATGTTTTTCTAAATAACTGGGATTTTTGGCATAAAAAAATGCAGGCACAAGGAGAGTCTCAGACTTAATACCTACTTGGCTGGACAGTCCATCCTGTGATGGATGGATCCTTCCACAGGGCTCTTTAGGCCCTGAGTTTCCCTCCTCCAGGACTCCTTATCCAGAGTTGGAACAATTTCTTCCCAATATTCCATCTAAACCTCCTCTCTGGCAGTTTGAAGCCATTCCCTGTGTCCTGTCCCTCCAGCCCTTGGAAATTGTCTCTCTCCAGGTTTCCTGTGGCTCCTTCAGGCACTGCAAGGCCACAGTGAGGTCACCCCAAAGCTTCTCCTCTCCAGGCTGAACAATCCCAGCACTCCCAGCCTTTCCTCCCAGCAGAGCTGCTCCATCCCTCTGCTCATCCTGGTGCCTCCTCTGGGCTCTCTCCAGCAGCTCCACGTCCTTGCTGTGCTGGGCCCAGGGCTGGATGCAGGTGACTGCAGCTCACACAGCCCCTCCTTCCCTATGGACACCAATTCCCAGCTGGACCCAAAGCCAAACCATCACTTTCCATGTCCTCTCCAGCTCTCAGGCTGAATTTCAGCAGTGTTTCTTCGGTATTTTTATCCCTGCACATTCCAGGTTCCAGACTTTACCATCTGTCCAAAGCTGGTGGATTGTTTTATGAAATATCTGCAAACTGGTGAAGATTTGTTTTAACAGTCTCCCTTGCATGCAGATTTTTGGTCCAATAACTTTTTCTTAGCTTGTGGCTGCTCAAAAGCAATCTTAAGATAATTGAAATTGGCCTTGGTTATCCTTATGAGACCTTTCCAACTCAAGATATTCCATTATTTCATTGGGATATTTATGTTAACATCTTGTGTGCTTCCTTTTCCTGTTAGAGCCTATTCCCACTCTTCTCTGACCAAGCAAGACTGGAATCATGTTTGCCTTGCACAGGGATTGGAAATTTCCTCTAAAAAAAATTCCTGTGCTCTTCTTTCCAAGCTGCCATGTTTGGGAAACCTTTCCCTGCCTCTGGAAATCCCTGCCTCAATATTTATCAGCAGTGAGTCCAAAACTGGAGGGTGGACTTCATATTCCTGAAGGTTTCCTTTGCCAGCATTTGTTTTGTTCTTCTTATGTCTTGTCACATGTCTGGGTGGTCAAGTGACTGCCCAGTCATGATCACTAATCCTGATTTAGTTCATCCCAGGCACATGGACAGACCAGAATTGCAGTTTAGGAAAGTTCTTGAACACGTGGTTTTCTCTGTCCCTGTTGCAAAATAAGACCAATTTCCTCAACAGGACACAGGGAATGTTGGAGCTGCTCAGGGATCTCCTGGTTGCCTACAAAAGAGGAAGCACTTCTGCCACTCTTTGCAGATGCTCCTATGTGGAAATTAAGATCAGATCCAACATTTGGGTAGGAAACAGAGGATGAAAAAGAATCCACGGGATTTTTGGGAGGTAACCCTTTGCTCTGTGCTTTGTTGCCACTCAAGTTTGTTAAGGAGAGGGAATTCAGCTCCTCAGCCACTGTTTTTTCCATGTGCTCATTAAATAAATCATGGACACAAATCCTTTGGGATAGGAACAACTTGGATGTCTGCAAAAGTGCTTTCCTTTTTTTAGGTGAAACATTCCAACTGAGGAAAGATTGCCACTGATACCCAGCCTGCAAAAGTAGTGACCCAGAGGTGAAAACGCTTCCAAAGTGTGATTTTGTAATCCTGAGCAGAAACAGGAAAGATTTTCATTTTCCTGGGAGCTAATATTTTATAAGTGGGGTGAAGAGTTTTTTCATCTGCAGAACTAAAAGCTTTGCAGGGGTGTTTGGTGAGTCCTGAGTTTGAGATCAGGACCCTCCTGAGTATTCACTTGATAAAAATAATCTTGGCTACCTGTGGATTCAGCCTGTGTTATAACTGTTATGGGAATAACATGAAAATAAAAGAATTTGTATTGCTTGTCTTCGAGATACAGGGCAAGAGGCAGTTCCCAGGCTGGAGGTGTCAGATTTGGCTCCACAGCTCCCATGTGGCAAAGTGCCACTTTTGGGAGGTCCTGACTGGGAGGGAGAAGGGTATCCCAGTGCTTAGTCCAGCTCAGGGGGTGTTTAGTGGATTTGGCCATGAAATATTTAATAGATAAGCTGAATGGAGCAAAATGAGGTGATTTAATGTCAGTTGATGAATTGAAATAATTTTTGGAAAGAGCCAACAGATCAGTGCTGGTGGGTTTTGTTGTGTTTCTTACTATTGTATTATTGTATAAGTACATTGTATATGAATTGCATTATTTTAGATATACAAATTATTCCTTATTATCAATATCATTTGATGTTTATAGTCAAATACCAGTTATAGAAGGAATGTGGAATACATTTTGCAGGATGTGGCCTATTGATCCCTAATATGATTTAGAAACAGAGTTGGTTCATGGTTTCATATAGAATTCCAGAGTGGTTTGGGTTGGAAGAGACCTTAACACTCATCCAGTTCCATGGGCAGGGACACCTCCCACTGTCCCAGATTGCTCCAAGCTCTCTGGCCTTGGGCACTGCCAGGGATCCAGGGGCAGCCACAGCTTCTCTGGGCACCCTGTGCCAGGGCCTCCCCACCCTCCCAGGGAACAATTCCTTCCCAATACCCCATCTAACCCTGACCTCCTTAAGTTTGAATCCATTCCCCCTTGTCCTGTCACTCTCTGTCCCTATAAAAAGTCCCTCTCCCTCCTTTTTCTAAGCCCCATTCAGGCACTGGAAGGTCACATTTTGCAGGTGACTGCGCTGTGAAACTGGAAGGGCTGATTCTCAAAATCTGACCCGCGGTTTAGTGTGAAAACTGTGTGTTTTTCTCCTTTTGGCACAACCCTTTTCCCATTGGGTTGGGAAGTAGATTTATTAGTGGGTAGATGCTGTAGAGAGTGGGTAGGATTTGGGATTTAAAGCTCTTGTGGGGGTCTACATCCATCAGTAACCCCCATGAGGGTGCCCTTGTGTCAGTGAGGAGGAAGGAGCCCTGTCAGGGTTCCTACTGTTCCAACACTGATTCCCAAAAGAGGTGAATTGTAAGGAGAGAGAAACTGTGCCTTAAAAACAAAGAGTTTAAAGGGAGACTGGACAGAGCCTCAAGGGAGCCCAGCCCTGCTGTCTGTCCCTGGGCAAGCTGAAATAATTCGTGGGATGCATTTGCATCCTGGTTAAAATGCCTGTTACCCCATGGAGGCAAAGGAATGTGCCCAACTGCCTGCCTGCATGGAATTATTTCTGGAAATACTGTCTAGGAATAACAACACCATCCCACTTGTGCTTTGGTACCACTTAGTATTCATGTCCTGTTTTTACCATGGAATTGAATGAATCCTCACAGCCTCCTGCTTTTACCTCCCCTTCAGAGATGGTGAAACTGGAGGAGAGGAGCATCTGAAACCAGAGAAGCTGAACTTCCTCAGATTTCAAGGGAAAGGACGTCCCAGAGTGACTCAATCAGTGTTTTGAATGCTCCAGCACCATTTCTGGCAATCTGTCTGTGGTCATTCTTGGGATGAGACAAAATGCTCCCTTCTCCATTTGGAAGAGAAGAAGATGATGAAACCACATCCTCAGGCTGAGACTCGAAGCACGTAGATTTGGGCAGATTATCTCATTTCCTCTGTGCAATATTTGAGGTCATTGCCTTGTCAGCAAGCCCTCCTTTCACCCTGAAAGGCACTGGGGCTCCTGAATCTGCTTGTCCTAAGAGAGACCAGGAATTCCTCTACTGTAGTCCCCTGGGAATAGCCAGAACCTTGCAAAAAGAAATATCTGAAGAACATTTTCAATGGTCAAAGTCTTTTTGGAAAATAACAGGACAAAGAGGAATGGCTTCAAACTGAAAGAGAGTTGGTCTAGATTAGATATTGGGCAGGAATTGTTCCTTGTGAGGGTGGGGAGGCCCTGGCACAGGGTGCCCAGAGAAGCTGTGGCTGCCCCTGGATCCCTGGAAGTGTCCAAGGCCAGGCTGGACGGGGCTGGGAGCAGCCTGGGACAGTGGGAGGTGTCACTGCCATGGCAGGGGTGGCACTGGATGGGCTTTAAGGTCTCTTCCAACCCAAACCATTCCATGATTCCATGATTGTATAAACTTAAGCATGAGGCTCTTTTTTCTTCCTTGGCTCTTCAGGCTGGTTCCGAGGTAGAAGTTGCTTCTTTACACAGCTTTGATCACTGCAATTTTATGGGTGGGGAAATGAAAGAGAGAAGAAATGAGGTGTCTGAATCACACGAAAAGTCTGGGGACATTCTGAGTGTCTGCAGGCGTTGAATCCCATTTTCCAGTGTAGGAGTTCAAGGCTTCAATAACAAAATAAGAAAACTCAACTGTCAAGTTATTTTTATAGATGGAAACCATCGCTGCCATGGATCGAAAAACCTGTGTGGAATCTCACGCTTTGAGTGATAAAGGTAATGGAATCACAGGATTCTGGAGTAATTGAGGTTGGAAAAGCCCTCCAGGATCATCAAGTCCAAGCTGTGCCCATCCCCACCTTGTCCCCCAGCCCAGAGCCCTGAGTGGCACGGCCAGGTCTTCCTTGGGCACCTCCAGGGATGGGCACTCCAAAGCTCCCTGGGCAGCCCCTGCCAAGGCCTGAGCACCCTTTCCATGGGAAAATTGCTCCTGAAATTCCTAATACCTTCTCAGCCACATGACAGTCTCCTTCCCTGTGTTGGAAACACCAATTTTAATGTAAAATATGCATTTTATGTCATTTGTTCACGATTGGGAGCATTGGATTGCTCGGATCTAAGGATGAACCCAGGGATGGTGCTCTCTTTCCATGTAACAAGAAGCATGTCCCAGTGCTTCCCTGGATGCTGCTCAAGACTTCAGCTAATCCATGATGACAGGAGGTGACCAGGGCCTTCTTTTGGGATCTGTGATGGGAGCAGGCCCTGAGTGTCCCCAGCTCGTCAGGAAGTGACATCAGGGCTGGACGACAGCACGTCAATCCCATGAATTATTGAGTGCCTGAGATTGTTGTGGGGAGGGGCTGCACGGGGAAGAAGATATTTTCTGGAGGAAAATAAAGGAAGGCAGAACAGCTGATTAGTTACTATTATCAGTGGCTAATGGGTGTCGTGTTGATAAGATGGTAACCAGATAGCACCGAGAGAGGGTTTTAGTGCTAAGTACTCCATTGCCTGTGTGTGATGCCTCATTACTGCACTTGGATCCCCTCCTGGATGAATTTTTTATGACCTCACCATTTTTCTCACTCCTTGCTTTGCTCTTCTTCCCATCCTGTCCAGGTCCTGAGCTGAAGTGGAACCGTGTGATTAGAAATAGAAGCTCCAGCTTTTTGTCTTGCAGCAAACACCCCTACTGAGAGGATGGGAAGGGGAAAAAATTCCCAGAACTCAGCTTCAATTTCATTGCACAGTAAAGGGGTTTTATTAAGTGTGTTCCATGGTGTTTAAACATTTCTTCCTAAAGCTGTATGATACAGAACGATTAGGGGAAACCGTGGTTGCTAAGACGTTCTCAGAGTCTTCACTGGGGTGAAGGATGTGAGGCACTGTCTCACTCTTCTACATCACCTGCAGTGCTGGGGACACTTTACAGGGATTGGGACATCTCCTGAGGGTGCCTTGGACAAGGAGAGAGAAGGTGGAGGGAGGAAAGGCACAGACAGGACAATTCCTTCTCCTGGACGGGGTGACAAGACTCAGAGAGGTCATGAGAACAAAGGGTGCCAATCACAGCTCCTTTGGCCGTGCTCTGGTCTGAGACATGGGCTGCGGGGAGGGGAGGTTCCAACATTCTCTTGTTGCCTTGTGCCAGCACGAGCTCTGGGGAAGAGGTGAAACTCCTGGTTTGGGTGACCCAGGGTGTTTCCTGGAGAGAGATTTAAGGCAGAGCTCCCCGGGGGCTGCAGCTCCTCCCGAGGGGCAGCTCCCATCTCTGCTCCCTGGGACAGGGACAGCACCCAGGGCATGGCTGGAGCTGTGCCAGGGCAGGGTTAGGTTGGATATGAGGAAAAGCTTCCCCCAGAGGTGCTGGGCACTGCCCAGGCTCCGCAGGGAATGGGCACGGCCCCAAGGCTGTCAGAGCTCCAGGGGCATTGGGACAGCGCTCCCAGGGTGGGATTTTTGGGGTGTCTGTGCAGGGACAGGGGTTGCATTGGATGATCTTTGGGGATCCTTTTTGGTTTTGTTTATAAACCAGGAGATCTTGAGCCTCCCTTGGAGTTTTCATCTGACACCAGCTGGAGGAAAACCCCTGGGCTGGTTTTGGTTGTGCTCCTGCCCCACCACATGGGAGCCCTTTGCGCTTTGGGTCAGGCCATGAAACTCCAACCTGGACACAGGGAGGCTTCTCCCTGGCATTTTCCAGTTGAGTAAGACCTGTCTGGAATTTCTGAAGGAATATCTGTCCTCATTATAGATAAAAGCCCTCATTATAGATATAAGTATCTCAGTATTACACAATCTCAGTATTACACCATCATTCTTTTGGGATTATACTCATTTCCCATAGATCCACCTTCAATCCCATGTTTCCTCCATAGATAATGCACAGCTCAGGATAAAGTTCCTCAGGCTGCTCCCCAGGATTTCCTCTTTGAAAGGGTCTTTTTTGAAAGAAAATGTGGTCTCACATCTTTTATTTTTTTCCTCTGAAAACATCAGAGTCACAAGTGGGTGAGCAACAGGATAAATGACAAGAAAAAAAACGACATGTCTGGTACAAGTGAGTTCCCTATCACAGCTTTTTGCATGATAAAGCTTTTTATATCAGAAAAATAGCAAATACTAAATATTAGGAATTACTTGAGCCTCACTTTCTTTATATTTGTTGCTGTATTCAAAATCCCAAGGGCATTTTCAGATTTGCCAACATTTTAATTATCAAGGGACTTGGAAACCGTGAAACCTCTGGAATTCTTCAGTTTGTTGTTTGTGAAAGTAACATTACACCTTTCCCTTTCTCTTCCCACTCTTTTTCCAGTCAGTCTCAGCTAAATCCTCCCCAGGAACTCCTGTTGAGGAGGGATTTTAGTACAGAAGTTTTCTGCTTGCCTTTATCCATTTCAAGGAACAGCTCAGCAGTGCTCAGAGCTGACCAGCAACATTCTGAGAGTCACATTCTTGTCAGAGGCCAGACTCAATCTGAAGATTGTCCAGGAATCTGCAGCTTTTTAAATCCTAAGTTGGTCCCTGATGTCAGAGCTGGAAGTGAAATTCTAGGAAATCAGAACCTGCTGAATCTTTAAAACCTACAAAACACAATGGAAAAATCAAATCTTTGCTGAGAGCTGCTAAAACCTGCAATGCCAAAGGCAGAGAGGATTCAGCCCTTCATAAAATACCTTCAAGACCTGATGCAATGCTCCAAGATTTTCTACATCAGTGACAGAACTTTATAAACCCACGGAAAATGTGTCCTCCCTCCTCATGCAGTCTGGGAAGCTGTGGATCTGCCTGAAGTGAGCTTTGTTCTACTCCCCACACCGGCTTTTCCCCCCTCTGGCTGACACTTGGATGTCCTCAGGAGTGGAATGGGCATTCCCATGCCAAGCCATCAGCATGTCCCAGTGCTCCAACACAAACCGGCTGGGCAGGACTCTGTGGAGCCCTATAAAACAGTGAAGATTCCTCCTCCAAAGACATGGAGTGGCTCCAAGGAGCCTCCTTTTCTAATTCTCCTGCTTCTCCCTGCCAAAGAGCATCTTCCCGACTACTTTAATCTGCAAGATCCATCTTACTTTAACCCTATTGAAAAGGACTGATGTTTTGGGGTTGTGCTGGGCTATATTAAAATCCATATTTCAAACAATAAATGCTTTCCATTTATCCAGCCTAGTCTCTTTTCTATGGAGCCAAACTTTCAGGCAGTTAGCTCAACCTTTCAGGAATATGAAGCACCTTTTTCATCCTGTGCCAACACTGTAATGCCTCCAATAATTTATGTTTAATTTTTAATACAGTTATCTATCATGAGTAATTATGTGGGCTGCTCACAATATTCCATTTTCTGTTATGTGGTTTTTCTGAAGATTGTGGACTGAGAAAAAAATGCCCCAGTGCTGCTGTTTTTCTGCTGAATTTCCTCTGAAAAAAAGAAATATTGAGGCAGCTTGAAGGTTCTGTGTCTCAGATCCTGAGAAGTGCTTTAGATCTGCTGATATTTGTCTGAGAAAGGGTGTGAGCTGTGGTGATTTATACCCAGAAAAAGCCCTGAGCAGAGTTCTTCACATCCACAGGGATATTTTGGTGGTGGTTTTGTGCAGGGCTCAGGTTTTGGGGACAATTTTTTACGTAGACTCCTCCAGCCTGTTTCACACGTGCAGTGGGAGCAGCTGGATTTGTTAATCTATATTTGGCAATAAATATTGATGCAAATCCCAGATCTGTCTGAGGGACTGGAAGCTGAAATCCTCAGGGCCAGATAAGTTTTCTGTCCAAATCTACACTTGGAGATGTCTGTGTTCTTTCTCTCAGGCTCGGGAGCTCTCTGGATGAGCCCTGATCCTCTGGGAGGGGAAAAATTTTTTTTTTTCCTCTTTTCCTGGCCAGACCACAGCTTGTCCTGACATGCTCCTGCTCTGGGAACTGGGGCTGGGATGTGGGTGGGACTGCTCACAGAAATCTGTACCAAAGAAACTTGTCAGGGCCATTTCCACCCTCTGTGCTGGTGGAGAAGCCTTGGGACAACAGTGATCCTCTGAAATGGGGTGGATGATGCTTTAAATTCCCACAGGACATCATTAAAAATAAAATTAAAGTAAATTTCTCCTCCCAGCAGATGTGCCCAAGTTGCTGGTTCTTCCACAAATATCCCAATACAATGGATTTTGCCATTTACACCAGTTATTCCTTTGGAGAAGACATGGGTGAAACCAGATGGTTTAATGAACCAAACTGCATTTCAGAACTTCCACAGGCAGTCAGAAACACCTCCAAGGAAAACATTTTCTGCTTGTGGTTGTGCCAGCCTTGACCCTCAGGCGAGGCCTGGACCACACCTTCAAACGACAGAAACTTGGAAGGTGAAATTAATACTTGAAAATGCTGCACTTTGTGGGTTCCAGGCAGGTATTGGTGTCTCCCCACGTGAGGGCAGGAGCTTTTCTCCCAAACTGTGGCACTTTGGTTACCCTCAGAGCTGTCACTTCCTACTTGAACTCACAGAATTTGGATTGGAAAAGGCCTCTGAGGTTGAGTCCAGCCTACTTTGAGTCACTGCATTGCTCCTTGGTCTTTGTCAGACCTAAAAACCATCTGGTGTATCCACAAATTCTTCTTTTTTTTTTAATTTCCCAAATTATTTGGCCTGATGAAAGCTATTCCCTGCCCTTATAAATGCTGTATCACAGGAACTCTGCAAACTACTCTGCTCTTAAAGGGCTTCAGCCCTGCCCTTATCAAAATCTGAGGTTAAACTTCCCTCAACATCAGCGTCAGAATATTCCACCTAAGAAAACAATGCAGTTTATTTTGGTAGCAGTTCAAGATTTACTCATCATATCAATGTTTCACCACACAGAGAGGTAGCATTGAATAATAGCAGGTAAATCTGAGGCTGCAATTCAATCAAGGCCCTTTGTTGATGTATTAAGCTGAGACTCAAACAGCTTAAGTAGTTTATGACCGGCAGCAGAACTGCCTTGATTGAATTACTGCTTAGGCATTCAATTGCATAAATGTATTGTTATTTATAAGGTGTGCCAAAGCCTGGCTTTAAAGTTGACTGTGGCAGGCTGGGACTAATGGAGAAAAAGCAGCCTGGCATTACAGTGCCCCTTAAGCCAGGGAAATGAATGATGGGCACTGTGCTCTGTGCTTATGGAAAAATAATTCCTGTGGTGCTGTAGGGAATTCAACCCTTCAGGTCCACGAAAGGAAGGGAGGTTGTTAGAAGTAGTGTCTGGCCCCTGGACCAGAGTGTAGGACCTGAGAAATTCCCATTATTGTTAGGGCCCTTCTTAAAGGCTGGATCCAAAAATTTAAAACTTCTCCTAGGCTTAAAGGAAAAGAGATGAAACAGAGTGAAAATAGGCACAGTGGACAAGAACGTTGTCACTATCACAGGAGAAGGATGGCAAAGGAGAGCACAGGAAAAACATGGATCTGTTGGAACAAGGCCAGAGGAGGCACCAGGATGATCAGAGGGCTGGAGCTCTGATCTCTGGAGCTCCTCTGCTCTGGAGCCAGGCTGGGAGAGCTGGGGGTGCTCACCTGGAGCAGAGAAGGCTCCAGGGAGAGCTCAGAGCTCCTTCCAGAGCCTAAAGGGGCTCCAGGAGAGCTGCAGAGAGACTTGGGACAAGGGATGGAGGGACAGGACACAGGGAATGGCTTCTCACTGCCAGAGGGCAGGGTTGGATGGGATATTGGGAAGGAATTGTTCCCTGGGAGGGTGGGGAGGCCCTGGCACAGGGTGCCCAGAGAAGCTGTTGCTGCCCTGGATCCCTGGAAGTGTCCAAGGCCAGGCTGGATGGGGCTTGGAGCAGCCTGGGATAGGTGAAGGTGTCCCTGTCCATGGCAGGGAGAGGAATGAAATGATCTTTAAGGTCCCTTCCAACTCAAACCATTCCTTGAGTCTATAAAAGGGCTTCACAGAGGTGTCTCCTGTTCTCAGCACCCCTCTGTGCAGGGAGGACATGGAACCACAAGCACCAGTTCCCTCAAAATCCCTTCCACTGGTAGTTCTGCTCTCTCACATCCTTCCAGGTCCTGCAGGATTTTTTTTTGCTGGAACTCTGGGTATCTTTCCCAGCAGTTTTCCAAGGGAGAGTCCAGGAATTCCAATTTCACTTTAGGAGATGCTCAGCCTGGCTGCATCATGGGCTGTCCTGGCAAATTGGAGCTGACAGCTGGAAACTGCTACCATAGATTTCCTATTGCTCCTTTTAACCAGCCTGGATTGAATTGCACCTAAAGGGCTGACAGCTTTCAAATCCCTGCCATTATATCACATTAAGGGCTGCAAAAATCTGCCTGCTTTCACAAATTTCAAAGTCAATTGATATTTAAGCCCACAAGACATCCTAGAGCCCAGGGTAGAACCAGCACGTGTGTGTGTATTCCTTGTGCATTCAGGCCCAGCTGCAGATCCCAAGGATTGCCCCAAACCAACACTCCTGGAAGTTCTTTGCACAAAGGAAATTCTTTTAATATAGGAAAAACAACTACAGGCATGGATATTTTCCTGAGGAAGCCTTCAGACAGGACATGGCTTTGGGAAGCATCTTGGACTCATTAATCACAAGAATTACCTGTGTGTGTATGAACAACCTCATGGAAAGAGTAAGGAGTGAAGATTAATTCTTGCATGTCAGGTAGATAGAGGACTCAGTCCTATGTATAATTTTTAGCACACCATTTCTGAAAATTTTTCTCTCTCCCACATTTCTACCCCCTCAGCAAAAGTGTTGAGCCCAATAACTAATACTCCATAATCAAGTGGGCACAGAAATGTTCATGCCAATGTGCTGGTCACAAAATAATCTAGTTTTTCATAAAGTTTGGGATACGTTGCCCTGGTTAATTGTGGGGTTGGGCTGGAGGGGGATGAATTATGGCTCTGCTTCCTTACTTTTTATATCAAATGTTGCTGAGAGAATTGGGATTGTTCAGCCTGGAGAAGAGAAGCTCCAAGGTTGCCTCATTTTGGCCTTGCAGTACCTGAAGAGAAAAGGAGACACGGAGAGAGACAATTTCCAAAGGATGGAGTGACAGGACAAGGGGGAATGGCTACAGAGAGAAATTACATTTAGATTGGATATTAGGAAGAAATTGTTCCTTGGGAGGGTGGGGAGGCCCTGGCACAGGGTGCCCAGAGAAGCTGTGGCTGCCCCTGGATCCCTGGCAGTGCCCAAGGCCAGGCTGGACAGGGCTGGGAGCAGCCTGGGGCAGTGGGAGGTGTCCCTGCCCATGGCAGGGGTGGCACTGGATGAGCTTAGAAGTCTCTTTTCACCCAAACCTGCTATGATTCCATGATTCTCTTGCTCTCCTGTTTATTATAGAGTTAGCACTGTCACTTTTTAGGAAATATTGGCAGAAAATAATTTCTTCTTATGTCTCTAATTACCGCCTCCCAATTCAAGTGGATATAAATAACTACCATCAAGGACTGTAGATAAGCTCTACCCCTCACACTCAGGCTTGGACTACACTCAAACTTCCTTTCTGAGGGGGAGTTTATCAGAAGTCAGAAAACCTCAATTTGATACTCAAGAGAAAAAAGAATAAATTAAATGTTCATATTTCTCTTCTCCTTCATCAATACAGGAGAAATAAAATTATTCATGTCATCTATGTCCCATTTTTAAGTCCCTTAAATAACCAAACCTCCACACACATAAACAGTTAATTTTGGGATTGTGTATTTTATAGTTTCAATTGTTCCTTTGGTCACTGGGCTTGGGAGCAGCCTGCTCCAAATCCTGGGAAGTGCATCAGAACATCCTCAGGTCACTCCAGCCTGTAGCAGTGGCAGCCTGACCTTGTCACTGCTTGAAAGGCCAGCAAAGACTGTCAGAGCCAATTCCCCAACTTCCAAACTCTGCAGCCTTGTGGAGCAGAGGAAAATCAAAATTTCACAGAGCTGGCTGTGTCCTCAGGGTGCTGGAGAAATGACATCATGGCTGAACCACACAAACACACACTTCAGTGATAGATTCAGTCTCAATTTGTACTTTCTACTCGGAAATCTATTTTTCAGTCAATGCACACTGGTCTGCCTGTTTATTTGCTTTTAAAAATACTGGAATTGGATTGGAGTAAGATGGGATTTTACCAACTGCAGAGCTTTCATAGAATCATGGACTACTTTGGGTTGGGAGGGACCTGAAAACTCATCCAGTGCTACCCCTGCCATGGCAGGGACACCTTCCACTGTCCCAGGGTGGTCCAAGCCATGTCCAACCTGGCCTTGGGCACTGCCAGGGATCCAGGGGCAGCCACAGCTTCTCTGGTCACCCTGTGCCAGGGCCTGCCCACCCTCCCAGGGAACAATTCCTTCCCAATGTCCCATCTAAATCCACTCTCTGTCAATTTGAACCCATTCCCCCTTGTCCTGTCACTCCATCCCTTGGAATTTGTCTCTTTCCATCTTGTCCCCTTCAGGCCCTGGAAGGCCACAATGAGGTCACACCAAACCTTTCTTCTCCAGGCTGAAAATTTCATGGATTTTTCATGAATCCTTCCTGGATTTCTTTTATTATCACAACAAAATATGTCTCTTAAAGTCTGATTCTGAAATGTGGGTTTCAGTACAAGCAACAATGAAAAATCAGCTTGGTTGATTTTAATACTAATTAAAAAAACCAAGGATGAGGGTCAGTGGTGGTTTCCTTCAGGTTGTTAAAATGGGAATATCTCAAAAGCAGTTTGGGAGGTGCTTTGGGAAGTCATTTGTGACTCAGAGACCTGCACTGGTTCCCCCTCACCCACGAGAGCCATCACTCTCTCCAGGCTAAAATCCCAGAGATTTAAGAGCATTTCCATTCCAAAGGCCAAAATTCCTTGGCATCTTCTCTTTACGTGCCCCACAAGACACTTGAAATCCCAGTGTCTGATTTTAAGCACCAAGCCATGTAAACATATTCACTATTTTTATCACCAGCAACTGCCACAAGGATTTAATCCTCAAGTTTCCAGGGAGGGAAGAGATCCATGTATGTTCCAGCTCTGCTGCCTTCAGTAAATTCATGATGAACCAGCAGGTTTTGCACAAATCAAACAAAGATACTGAAGGAAAAGTAATGAACAAAACTTCCAGACTCTAAACAAAGTTGGAGGAGAATCATTAAATCAATGCTGGTTTTAATTTTATTTTTCTTACCAAAAGAAAAAAAAAAGGGTCATGAATTCTTATCAAGCTTCCTTAAAGGACAGCTTGGCATTGGCTCTGACTTCTTAAAATTAAAATTATATTGATTTTCCATTTTATTAAATAAATGTGCCTCCCTGAGCTGGCTTTAGGAAAAGAAAAATGTTTTCAGTGCAATTTTCTCTTCAGCAGTTGCCTGGACTTTGCCTGTGGAATGCACATCTCCATCCAAATTAAGGTACAAAGGGATTACCCAGGACAGCCCTAATTCCGAGCCACTGGTGGGACAGGGCAACTTCCACACTCTCAGACAAACAAACAAAATGCAAATTCTCTCATGTTGCCCTGAATGACACTTTGGTTTAATACTCCCCGTGAATATTTGCATTATTTAGGAAAGAAACTGGTACTTGTTGGAAAGTGGGATGTGAATTCTCTTGAATCCTTCTGGATCAAAATTGGCAACTCCTAAATGGGCAAAGCTGTGAATTATTGCATCCATTGGAGCTTGGTGGCTTCTTTGGGACCTTTGTAGCTTAGGAAGACCAGAAGGACCTTTCCTAAAGCTGTCCCTTGACCTCGGGGACAAAGAGACATTTTTGAAATTAAAAGATCAACCCTGGTTGTCTTTGACCTTCAGATGGAGAACAAGAGGCTGCTGAGGTGGCAGATCCCAGAGGCTGGGGGGAAATCCCTCATTTCCTTCCCCGGTGTTGGGCCCAGTTTCCCTGTGAGAGGAAGAAAAACTCCAGACAGGAAGAAATTGTTCATTGTGAGGGTGGGGAGGCCCTGGCACAGGGTGCCCAGAGAAGCTGTGGCTGCCCCTGGATCCCTGGCAGTGCCCAAGGCCAGGTTGGATGGGGCTTGGAGCAGCCTGGGACAGTGGGAGGTGTCCCTGCCCATGGAACTGGATGATGTTTAAGGTCCCTTCCAACCCAAACCATTCCATGATCCTATAGAATAAGAAGGTCTCCAAAGCAGCTCTTAGTACTTCCTGTACTATGTGTGATTGAAAAATGAATAATTTGGGAAGATAGCTATTCTAATATTTGCATAAAGGATTTTAAGACCCAATTTAAGCCCCTGGGAGATGCCAAAACTCCGCTATTTGTTTGGAAAGCCAGTTAAGACTCCATTGTACAATTTACAAAACACAAGCACTCAAGAGTGAGGAAATGAATAATTTAGGAGCTCATTAATCTCACACTCCCCACATGATAAACACAATTATCCTTCTAAGCAGCTCTGGAGAAGTGAACATTTCATCACAACACAGGGACCATCCTTCTGATTACACCTATAAAGAAACACCCAACCAAAAACATGGAATAAAAGTGTCCTGAAATCCAACAATCAGCTCTGAGGTGACACAGACTGGCAGGGCCACGTGGAAGCCCAATTTCAGTCAAAGTCAATCTTGCATTCCATATTTCCCTCTTTTGTTCCACTTTGGAATGGCAGGAGAGGTGCTTTTCTGCTGTGAATTAATTTTTAACCCAAAACTGTGTTTTTACCTTGCTGGGTGTGAAGGAATTTGGAGATAATGGAAGGTTAGGAAGTGCTGCCCAAATCTCCTGTCAGGTGGATTTGAGATGGATTTTTGGTAGGAGCAAAATAATCCCACGAAATCTAATTTTAACCACATTTTAGAAGGGAAGCATAATTCTGGGTTTGGAAGGAATAATAATGCCTTTCCACATCAATTTTTCTGCAGTGGAATTGCATAGGGAAACACCTTCCCTCTGGCATTTTTACAGGAAATACCAGGGAACTGAGCATTCCTTACCTTACGGCATTCCCATAAAAACATTCTCTTCCATTATTTTATTTAGAAGAGGTAAAAAATAGCTTTCCATAAAAACCCTCAGGAATATCCTTTTGGATACTCCAAATTACACCCAATTTTCTGTGCTTATTTCTTCCACAAACCAGTCACAGAAAGCCTTTAAAAACACATTTTTGGGATTATCTGGGTGCCAGGGAAAAGTGACATTCCCAGCTGTGTATTTTTTTTCACCTGGGCTCACTGGTTCACAAATAGATTTCAGGTGTCCAACACCTGTGCTCTTCTCCATTGTTAAATGAAGATTCTTCCCTTTGTTTTAACTCCTTGCATTATATTCCCTTTCTTCCCAGACTTTCTGCTCTAGACCCTACAAAGAAAGACACAATCTCCTGCTCTCATTGACCAGTTTGCATCCCAAATTATGGCAGCTTCCAAAACTTTGCCCCTTCCTTTCACTTTTCCTTTCCAGAATTTCCTTTTTTTTTCTGGTACTTTTTTTCTTCTTTTTCTCCAGCTGTTTTCTTTTCCCACTGACATCTCACCTCTTGGAAAACTCAGATTTTTCTCTTGTCTTCTCAGCTTTCCCCCTCATCTCCAAGACCTTTTTGTTGCCCAGGAAGAGTTGCAAATACTCTACAGTTGTTGGTGCTTGACTGTTTCAAGGGATTTGATGGAAGCCAAGGGTCACAAAATCTTGGAATTTACCATATTTCTGCTTGATCTTAGTTTAAAATATTGTCTTTTTCTGTGTTCTGAAGAGATGTTGTGCAAAGTATATTGGATTTTGAAGATCTCTTGGACTTTCCTGCATGTTTGGGCAAATTAAGAAGAATTACCTCCACTTGGAGGCAGGGAAGTTTGGAGCAGGACACCTCTTCCTTCTCCAGTCAGCAGAGCAGGTTCTGGCAGCCCATCCCATTGCCCAGCCAGGAGAAGGGCAGCTGGGGACAACCCCATCTGAAGGCTTTGGACACCTTCTGGAAATGAGGATGGGTTGAGCCTATGCTGGATGTGGGCTCATATTCCCTGTATGTTCATCTGCAAGGCCATGGTCATAAAGAGGGAATATTTCTTAGCAGATCTGTTTGAAAACATCTGTCTGACTCCCCCTTGTCCCCAGTACTCCTGAAATTCTTCTCTTTCCATTGTTCTCCAAGATCACTCATGGATTGGGAAGACCATGGGGTGCGTGTTCCTTCTTCATGGCAGGACTGGCTGCAGGCTGGTAGGTCATGTCATGGAATCACAGAATCCCGGAATGGTTTGGGTTGGAAGGGACTTTAAAGCTCATCCAGTGCCACCCCTGCTGTGGGCAGGGACACCTCCCACTGTTCCAGGCTGCTCCCAGCCCCATCCAGCCTGGCCTTGGGCACTGCCAGGGATCCAGGGGCAGCCACAGCTTCTCTGGACACCCTGTGCCAGGGCCTCCCCACCCTCCCAGGGAACAATTCCTTCCCAATATCCCATCTAAAAATATTGTTTTTCAGTGGGAAGCCATTCCCTGTGTCCTGTCCCTCCATCCCTTGGAAATTGTTTCTCTCCATGTTTTCTGTGGCTCCTTCAGGCACTGCAAGGCCACAGTGAGGTCACCCCAAAGCTTCTCCTCTCCAGGCTGAACAATCCCAGCTCTCCCAGCCTTTCCTCCCAGCAGAGCTGCTCCATCCCTCTGCTCATCCTGGAGCCTCCTCTGGACTCTCTCCAGCAGCTCCACATCCTTGCTGTGCTGGGCCCAGGGCTGGGGCAGCTCTGCAGGTGGGGTCTCACCTGAGCAGGACAGAGGAACAAATATGCCCAGGAGGTTTTTCCTCCCCATCCAAACCAGTTTCAGCAGGACCAGAATTCCTCTGTGACTCCAAGCAAAAATCGTCTTGCAAAACCCACCTGATGCTGTTCCGAGAGCCCAGATGATGCAAGGACCTGGAAAGTCCACGCTCCAAGGCCATCAGTAATTCCTGGACCTCAGGTGACACATTAATATCTTCCTTGACAAGTCAGATTGAAATGCATGCTGAAAAATGACTTTTTCCTGTCGGAGCTCATTAGGTTTTATGCACAAAACAAAATCATTATTCAGAGATCTGGAACTCCTTTACTAAAGTGGGCATCTATTGAATGTCCCCAATGCAATTCTTCCTCCTAATATGGTAATTCGTTATCTGGATTTAATTATCTGTGAGGTGAAAGGTTGCTGGGCAGTGTTGTTCTGCAGGAGCCCGATGGAAATTTTTAAGTACTTTCACTCTGTCTTTACAGATCAATCTTCCTGCTAATGACAACCAATACTTTCAGCTATGATTACAGAGCAGCTCCATCTTTTCATGAGCCGAGACTCTTTGGAATCATATGTATTGATCTTTTTAATAGAAGTCAAGAAAAATGAAATTACCGGGGCTTCTTTTTGCAAAACTATGATAAATGGGAACTGGGAAAGTTACAGAAGACTTTTTTTTCCCCCTATGCTGTGGATTATTTTAATCTCGAAAAATGATGGTCTTTTTAATAATGTTTGTCTTTCCATTATGCACATTTGCAGCAAAGCCAGAACTTATTTTTGTATGACTTTATATAACCACATTTAAGCAAAGACATGCCAGAATTGCCTGCTGGTATATTTAGGTAACCATCAAACAGATTCTGGGCTAAAGGAGAAAGCTGCATTTAGATGCCAAGAGATTGTATTTTCTTGGCATCTCCAAGTTTAATCCAATTTTTGAACAGTGTTTTGAGACGTCTACAATCAAATATTCATTTGTTTCTTATATAGAGCTCGCCCTTCATTGCTTGTAATATTGTGACAAGAGACTTCACCTATCTGCATTTTCTCTCTTCCCAGAAGTCTCATCCTGGCTTTCACTCACCCAATTCTCAATGGAAATTTATGGCTCTGCCTTTTGCTCCATGTTGTAAACCTCTAGCATTTTACCAGGGAATGTTCCTGTTGGACCCTACCCCTGAGGCCTCCAGGACAAACTTCTGAGCACCCCTCTGAAAACATAATTTTCTAGTTTGAATTCTCCTTCTTGTGCCAACAGAATGGAAGCAAAAATGTATTGGATCCCACGCTGTTTGTAGCTATTCCTCTTGGATAAATTCCACTGTAAAAGGAGTGGGTGAGAGAAATCTCAGTGACAGGAAAAAAGATGGGGATAAATCCCAGGAGTGGTGGGAGGTACAAACTGGTGGCTCTTACTGGTGTTAATGGGAACTGGGGGATGCAGAGAGATATTTAAAATCAGAGGCACAGGAAAACTCTCCTCAGTTTGGAGGGCAGGACCACGTTTTCTTATTGCCTGATTGATCCTCAGTCCTTTCTGTTGTAAATCCATGGCTTTCAGGCTTTTTTCCCCACCAGGCAATTTCCTTTTTTTCTAATCACACCCCCATAATTTTTTAACTTCCCCTTCACTTTTCATTATGTGAAGCCTTCAACTCCCAGTGATTTGAGTTTATTGCTGTCCTTGAAACCCTCCATATTTTTCTCTCACATTAATTTCAGAACATTTTGGTAACCTGTGTCTTTTGCTGGTTTTAGAGGTCTGGATTTAACCCTTTCTGTGCTTATTGGCACCTTCATGGCTAAAGCTGCACTGACAGAACAACCTTATTTCTTTCAGATAAGTTCAAATAAATAAATTGCAATGCAGTTCTGCACTCTCCTCCCCAATGTGGGTGATTTGCATCTTCATTAAATCACAAAGAGAGAGCTTTCCTAGGTGAAATCAGACATAAGAAACACATTAAAATTGGTTGTTCCAACCTTAAAGCTCATCTCATTCCAACCCTCCACTAACCCAGGTTGCTCCAAGCCCTGTCCAACCTGGCCTTAAACATCCTTTTCTTTGAATACCCCATTCATGGAAATTATTATACTTCAAATATTGATAAAACCCTCAAAGCTTCACTGATTACATTTCATATATTTTGTAGGTGACCTGACCTTTTAAAAGTTTTATATCCCACACAGCCAGGGCTCTGTCTGTGCTGCAGATGGACTAAACCAGGTGATAAAAACATTTGGTGACATTCTGCACTCAGCTGCAGAAAATCCAGGTATAAATGAGAAGCCTGAGTGTAAAAAATGGCAATTATCTAATAATTGCTTTGTGTTTTCATTAAAAGTAGTGCAGGATGGCTCAGCATGGCTTGAAACCATCAGTTGAAAGAAGCAGTTTTAATGTGTTTTTCTTTGAGTTTTACAGAATTGTGTCTGATTTTACTGATTTTTGTTAGTTAATGAAGATTCCAAACTCACCATGTGGGAAGGAGAGTTTAGAACTGCACTGCAATATATTTATTTACAAATTTTCATTTATATTTATCTGGAAAAGCCAAGTTATTCTGCCAATAGAGTTGAAGCCATGAAAAAAAAAATTATTGGGGAAAGCATCTTTGACTGGCTCCAAGATGTCTTGTTTTGAACACTACAAATTAATTTGGTGGTGAGTTGGGATTGAGAACACGAAGTTGCCATCTAAAAGTTGATGAAAGCTTTGTGAAAACTGATTTTGTGATTTTTTTTGCAAGCAGATAACATGTAATTTTCAAAACATAAACAGCATTATTGCTCTTCCATCTGTTTATAGGAGTTTCCAGCTCTCATTTTTTAGATAAAACCCTTTTTTTAGCAAGCATGGGAAGGTCCATGGACTAAAATTTATTAGAACACATCCAAAGCAACCTGGAATAAACAATCCAACCTTTCAATTTAGTTAATCTAACATTTATTCTCATAAAAAAAGTGTTTATGTGGGCAGATTCTTTAAGCAAAAAAGGTCCAACTACTCCTGGGTTACTCCCATGAGAATTCTCCTCATTTATTTGAATAATCCAAATAAGACCTCTCTCGGTACATCTTGTATGCAAAAAAAAAATTGAAATTGCTTTGAATTTTTGGATTATTTTCTTCTTTAATGTAAAACCTTTATGGCATGAACCTGAGACAATGATTTTCTGTACAAATAATGTTTTAAATGTAGAATATTTGCAGGATAAAGCAGTTTTATTTCTTCAGGGTGTCTGAATTTCTCACCTGGGCAAGATGAGAAGTTTGGTGTATTGAGGTAGAAGAAGAAACCTAAAATTAAATAGGGTGAAAAAAGGTAGAGACAGATTTCAGCATGTTTTTTTCTCAACTCAATGATTATTTTTAAGGCAATATTTTAATTTTTATTATATTTCATTATATTTATATAACCATAAAAATATAAATATTCATAATCTATTTTAAAAATATTTATAAAGTCTTTGCACCCTATCATGGAGTCTGACAGATCATTACCAAAGTCTGGAAATTCCCAGCAGTTACTGCTAAAAAAGTCAGCATTTCCTTGCAATTATCATGTAGTGGAAACAAAGATCCATGGCTATTTCTCTTTGGAATTACAGAGAAAAATAATTTGTCTAGTTATAGGTGGTGCTGCTACCTACAAAAATAAATTTTGTCATTTTTAATGCTTACCAAATTTTTATAAGATTATATTTCCTATCTTTGAAAATAAAGATGAATTTGGAAAAGAAGACAGAAAAGTCAGAGTAATTTGTGCATTAGCAATGCAAAAGAAGGAAAGAAGAGAAATAAAGCATTTGGCCAAAAAGAATCATGGAATGGCTTACAATGTTCAGGAGTAGGACCTGGATATTTTGGAAAAATCTGGGATATTCTGATAAGGCAATGAAATAGTTAAATCTGTGCTGGGTATCCCCAGAAGAATAAGTCAAACACCAGTTGTTTGAAATGGGAAAATATTTGGACTGGCAAAGCATTTTTTCCATTCAACTATTTTTTTTCATGGAAAACTTTTGTTCTGATGAAACTTTTTTTTAAATGAAAAGTCTTTAATGGAAATCAGCTGTCTGCTTTTTTTTTTTTTTTTCCTTTTTTCCTGGAAAATCTTGGCTTTATTGAAATAAAAAATTATAAAGAAGACAAGAAAATAATATTTCACATGAGAGTGCTCCATCTTTGTGTATCTAAATTTCAGTGATCAGGAGAGAGCTGGAACATTTCTGGTGAAGATTCCAACCCCACTTCCACAGGAATAAATGAAAATATCCTTTTTGACTACTGTAGGAAGAGAACTGGGAGCTGGGATCTCAGACTTGCTGTGTGCTGAGGAAATGAGGATCAGGAGCCTGGATGCAGCAAAGGGAAATTCCTGGCTTGGATGGAAGTCTGACAGCTGGCAACAGCCTCCAACAGAAATTGCTTTCCCTCTGGAATTTGATAACTGTTAATTCGTCTTATCCTTGGCTTCTGCCAATGAACACAGTTCCTTTCCCTGATAAGAAATTCATATTGTTAAACTCCACATGAACTCCAAAAATATGGAGGTCGAAATGCTCCCCAGCAGATATGAACAGCAAATGTCAGGGAAAATTTAATCATTGGGCTTAATAAAATCAGCTGGGTTTTGGAATCTGGCTTTAGATGTTTCTGAAGGAACAATCACTCTTAGGAAACGAAGTCAGGGATGAAATGTAGTGTAGGGCTAATTGGGAAGGGATCGATGGATTCATAGGAGTTGTTCCAAAGGAACAGCACTTTAAGGCACCGTTGATTTAGCAGTGGCTCTGTTTTTCTGCCTTTATGAGGGACTGAATATCCGGGAAAAATTCATGGCCCAGGATGGCCTCGGTGGGCGGTTGGTTCCCTCTCTTCTGTGAGACCCCGAGTGAGGCACGGTGGGGATTGGAAATGAATTTCCTGATTGAAAATTGATTGAAATTGAGTGAAACGAAATGGAATGAAATTAATTGAAAATGATTGAAAATGAACGAAATGGATTGAAATTAATTGAAATTGATTGTAATTGAATGAAATTAATTGAAATTGATTGGAAAGGAATGGTGATTTGAGGTGAACACTGCATGTAAGACTGTGTCTACACAACTGATCCCCCACTTTTTATGGAGAAATGGTTATTAATCTACTACTACTAAATTAATAATATATTAATAGGTTGAAAATACAGATCAATAGTTATTAATAATATTTTTAAATTCTGTCAGTCTACAACAAATTCCATAAGCTCCAAGCCTTTAGTCACTCCCCATGCAGGAGCAAAGGATGCAGAAGTGGCAGCAATTCCAGTCTCCACAAACTCCACATCCAGGTGAGCACAGCCCACAGGTCCAAGAGGGGGATTTGAAGTGAGGAAAGAAGGAAATAGGAAAGTACACATCACACAAGTGGAGTAGGAAAACAGGGAATTGCCACTGGCTACTCCACAAGTCACAGGTATTCAGCTATGCAGATTGAAATACAGGGAATGAGCAAGAATGAACAGAAAATTCGGAAATCTAGGAGAAAATGGTTGTGTATGGAGCTGGCAAAGACGGAATGGAGACAAGAGCAAGGACAAAAGGCAGCCTGAGCTGGAGACCACCTGCTTCCCAAATCCAGAGGTCCTGCTGCAAATTAGGGAGGTGTTCCTGAAATGTGTCCAGCAAGAGGTAAATGCTGGGCTGCTACTCCCCCATTAATTAGAGTAAGGATTAAGGAACTCTCTGCAACAAGACAGATCAGATATGAAAAAAAAAAAATAAACCACTGAAGGATTTGTCAGGGATTGGAATAAATTGTCCAGAGAGGTGGTGGAGTTACTCTGGAAGTGTTCAAGAAGTGTCTGGATGTGGCACTTGGTGATATAATTTAGGGGTGGTGATGGTGGGGTTGGGGTGGCAATGGGTCAGGATGATCTTAAAGGTCTCTTTCAACCTCGTTGATTCTATGAAAACGTTTTTGGACATGCAAATGAACCATCTCCAGCTCCCTGACACGGTTCAGTGCCAAATTTCATCTGCTCAGTGCCGGAACACCCTCTGGCTTCTCCCTTGCCCTGGACTGGGATGAAACAGCAAATTACATCTTTTTCTACTGCTCCTCTTCTCTTGTCCATGACTCAGTTTGGCAGATTTTTTTATTTTCCAGCAAGATGTTGATGAAACAGGTGGCAAATATCAGCAAAGTGTCTGAAAAATGGGATCTGAACGAAATCTTCTTTCCTGTAACATCTCCCAGTGTCTGTTGACTATAAAATTTAATCAGATGATCAAGAAGAGATGGCAAACTTACATTTGACATGATCTCTCTTTGTATTTTCCTTATAATTATTTCCAGGTGCCTCTTTGGGGAAAAAAAAAAAAAAGCAATTTTCATCTGCTCCTTTGGCCTGGATAATTCTATAGGATTCTTCAACAAGGCTGAGACAGCTTTAGCCAAAATCTTTGTGACAATGCTGTGAGGTGAGAGTGCTGGGGGAAAGCTAGAACTAGTTTTGGGGTAGTTAGAACTAGTTTCATTCTGGTTATGAGCAAGAAATTCAAGAAAATAAGGGAGCTGGATTTCAGAACCCCGTCACTGCGTGCTATTCCTGAATGCCACACAGTTTCCGCTGCTCTCTTTTCCTCCAGTGAGGATTTCCTCACAGAATATCCAAATAATATCAATTTTTGCATGGGCTACACAAGAATAGGTTAGTACTGGCAGCTCTCTCGTAGCTGCCTTAGACCTCAGTCTTCTGCAGGGTCATAACATCTGTTATGCATTTATAGAATTCCTACTAATATATTAAAAAGAGTGGATTTATGATGTGAGTGCTGAATGGTGGAGGTTTTTCCACGTGCTGAAATTGGTCAGGAGGTTATCCTGAAAAAGCTATTTATAGCTATTTCTGTATTTTCACATTTAATGGTGAGCTCAGTGCTGCAATTTTGGTCCCTCATCCCAAACCAAACTTCACAGCAGACAACAGAAATATTCCCTTTGTTTGCAAGATTGGGCCTCAAGGCTTGTTGTTGTCCCAGGGAAAACTTGTGCAAGGAAATCCTCTCCTGGGAGAGTTTCTTGAACCAGAATGTGAGTGGGTAGAAAAGGTCTCAAGGAAACCTGTCCAAGTCTTAAAAATGGATTTTTTTTAATTTTTTTTTTTTTTTTAGAGAGAATGGACCACCTTCAAGATAACATTTAGAAAGAGAAAATTTATTAAGGCCCAGGCTGGACTCTTTGGTCCGACCTAAACTGGGAATGACAGAGCTGATAATTCAAATACCTTCTTATTCCTGAGGGTAGGAGCAGAAATTCCCTCTGCAGCATGGAAAGGAGGCTGGAGTGAGGTGGGATTCGGCTCTTCTGCTGTATCTTAAATAAAAGGATGAGAGGAAACGGCCTTAAATTGCTCCAGGAAAGGTTCATATTAAATACAGGAAATTTTCCCCTGTCAGAGTGGTCAGGCCTTGGAATGAGCTGCCCAGGGAGGATGTGGAGTCCCTGTCTCTGGAAGTGTTCAGGAGGAGTCTGGATGTGGCCCCTGGGGAAAGGGTTTGGGGTGATGCTGCTGCTGCTGGGTGAGGGTGGGACTGGATGATTCTGAAGGGCTCTTTCCACCTGATAATTCTGGGATTCTGTTTAGGGATTAATTGTGGTTCAGGTAAATGAGGATTGCCCACATCCCGAGGCTGTGCCATGAGTGATGGATTCCTGATATTTTTTGGAGCATCCTCTTCCCGCTAGGTCACCCTGAGAATCATGGCTCTTCTTGAGTCCTAAAAAATGTCTGTGGGTAGGAAAAACAACTTCCCATTTGTGCTCCAGTCAGAAATCCCAGAGCAAACAGTGAGGGCTGGAGCTGCAGTTTGCGTGTGCCTCTTCTTTATTTGCCTCATGGGTGAGTGGGTGGTGATGACATTTCCCTACAGGAAAAGATGAACTCCACAACCTTTTCCTTCTCCCAGTGTGTTGTCATCGGTGTCGTCAGCGCTGTGGGACATCAGATGTGTGAAGTGAACAGATCCCCCTCCTGTCTGGGCTTCTGTCACACCCCGGTGATCCCAGACTCCTGAGTGTCCCTCTTTGTGTGACCACGGGCTGTTCTGACAACAGGAATGTTTTCCATGAGCGCCTGAGGAAATCCTTGGTCAAGATAAACAGCTTCCCCCCTCCTTGCCCGCTGCCAGGAAGCTCTAAATAGAGTCTCTGTACAAGTCTGATTTTCTTTTTTTTCCCTTTTTTATTACTTCACATTGGAGTTCAGTACTGAACTCGAAGCCAGAAAATCAAAGCTGTGTTGGAACTGTTGAAAGGCCAGAGACCTTGCTAAAAGTTCAGGTATTTCAAAGTCCTGGGAACATGTGTTATCATTTACATGGCACATTCATTTGGGACAGAGTAGCTCTGCTGGGACCTTCTCCCTGCCTCCGCCTCCAACAAGTCCATCTTTTCCTGGTGGCACATTCCCTGAAAAGGACCTTTCACACTTTGTCCCCCCCAAATCTTGATCAACTCCACCCCTGCTCACAGTGCACAGCAGTGCTGCTGTCATCATGAATCACGGAATCACCGAATGCTTGGGGTTGGAAGGGACCCTAAGGATCATCGAGTTTCAACCCTGCTGCCATGGGCAGGGACCCTTCCAACGTTGTGCATTTGCAGGAGAAAAGGTAAGAGCCAAGCAAAGCACTGACTTTTATTCTTAAAAGGCCAAACCAAAGCAAAGCCCCTCTGTGTTCTTTCCAGCCTGGCTCATGAATTCCAAATGCTGATATAACTGGAGAGTTTGAAATCATGGAATCACAGAATGGTTTGGATTGGAAGGGACTTCAAAGATCATTTCGTTCCAATCCTCTGCCATGGGCAGGGACACCTTAAACTATCCCAGGGTTGTTCCAAGCCCCGTCCAACCTGGCCTTGGACACTTCAGGGATCCAGGGGCAGCCACAGCTTCTCTGGGCACCCTGTGCCAGGGCCTCCCAACCCTCACAGCCAAGAATCCCTTCCCAATATCCCATCCATCCCTGCCCTCTGGCAGTGGGAAGCCATTCCCTCTGTCCTTCACTCTATTCCTTGTCCCAAATCCCTCTCCAGCTCTCCTTTAGGCACTGGAAGGGGCTCTGAGGTCTCCCTGGATCCTCCTCTTCTCCAGTTGAATACTCCCAGCTCTTCCATCCTGGCTCCAGAGCAGAAGGGCTCCAGCCTTGGGATTGTCTCCATGGCCTTAAAATGCAGCTTTGGTGACCACTTCAGACATTTGGGTGTATGGAAAAGCTTATAAACCACGTTGAAAAGATCATATCAGACACACAGAAATTTGTGTTTCCCAGCAGTATTTTAAAACCAGTTTTCTCTTAAAATTCAATATTTTTCAACGGATTGGGAAAACACAAGATATATGTAGAATAAGCTCTTTTCCTTTTCACTTTGGAAACTGCTACCTCAAATAAGAATTTCTTTGTGCAGTTATTAGTGGGTGACAACTCATAATAGATTATTGTGATCATTCCAGGGATAATTTTCCTTGATAATTTCAGTGAGGACTGTCTGAATTTAAAACATTCTGGTACTCACTGGAAGGGACTCTGCAATGACACACAGACATAATAATGTTTAAAAACGTAATTCTGGTGACAAATACAGAGCTGTGCATCATTTCTGGTGGTGCTGAGGGTGCAGATTGTCCCATTGCGTCTGTAAGAAGACGAAAGCACGTGGAAAATAGAAAAAAACCCTGGGAATGAGAGTGAGATGAGGAGAGAAGATGGGGTTGAGAGACAGAAAGGGGCCTGAGAGACAGAAAGGGGCAAAAGATTTAAATGATGGTTAAGGGGTTGTGGGATGCTTAGGGGGTTGTGGGAGGAGAAACAGGGAAAATGGGTGCAAGGACTGGAATGATGGGAGTGAAGTGGGAATGGCAGCTATGGAAAAAGAAGTGTGATAAGAGGAAGGAGTGGTAGGGACAAAACCCTAAAAGAAGAGGAAACTGGTTCATAACAGCTCTGAAAAAAACAGTTGGGAAACCAGTTTGTCAGGATCCCTCAATTTTTTATTCCAAAGTTAATTCCCATTAACAGACATTGCATAATGTTGCACAATGCCCAGATGGATTTGGTTTCCTCCATCCCACTCCTGGCATGAAGGGTTTACACCATGGTGCGAGAAAAAGCTGCTGTGCTGCCAGCAGATGCCAGGAAGGAGAACCAGGAGAGGAGTAGGGATGGTGCCCTCTCACCAGCAGCAGTCTGGGATCTCTGCTAGTACCAGAACCAGGATTTATTTGAATTCCTTCCTTAAGATTTGGATCTATGGAGTTATTTTCCAACACAGAGCTGGTCCTGCTGTTGCAGATCATCCCAGCACAGCATTGCTTGCAGGTGTCCTGGTTTTCCAGAGACATTTTCAGTCCCACACGGTGGTGGAAGGCCTGTGGTGGCTTTGTTTTCCTTAAACTCAGCCCTGGGTCAGGATTGTGCTTTCCAGGTGGAAATACCTGACTGCTTACATAGAGGAACGGGTGCAGCACCAAAAAAACCCAACAAAACAATTAAAAAGAGAGATCTGTCTTACGCTCTTTGGTGTTTATTTTGCCCAGCCACACTTGAAAATTAAAATAAAATGTAAGGACCAAAACTGGGACAAGGATTGGACTACCGAAGTGTCAGACAGGAAATATAGAAGAAAATCTCATGTTTTGGAGCTTTCTGTAAATTCTCAAATGCTCAGTGCAGTTTTTTTTTGTCAGTGCAGGTAATTATCTCCCCAAACACTCATCAAGTTGCACTATAATGGCTCTGCCTCCTGGGGAAAATCCAGGTGAACCTTTTCTTGGAAAGGGGCATAAAAAGCTTCCGAAACTGTGCTTAGTTTCAGGGATAGCAACAAACGTGGGCCTTGTGGAAACATTTTATTTTAATTCCACAAGATCCTCTTACCTAAACACTGCAACACATTGAATCCATTTTTCAAACAAACTTGTAAAACCAGAAAATCCCCCAGCCTCTGATAGGCAGCAGCATTAATTGCCAGCAGCACAAAGAGGCATTTAAACATGGGAGCATTTTGGCAAAAATACAAATGACTTCTTTTCCTTCCCTGCCCTTGAAAATAGCTCTGCTAAACTCTGAGCTTCCTATGATGGAGGGTTCACCATTAATCACCTTTATGACATCTCATATGTGGAGAAATCCGTGGGCCTAATCAACCACTTTCCTGAGGAAATTGGCCAAATCCCGGCGCTTTGAGGCGGGAGAGGGGGGATGAATCACAACAACTTTGCTATTCAGACAAATCCCTTTTCAAGTGCCCTTGGAGCTTTTTTTTTCTCTCATATACAGTGAAGACAGCCACACAGGAAACAATAATAGTTTAATCTCTTGAAAAATTTCCTTCCTGCACTGCAGCAGCTTTTCAGACAGGTACTCAAAGCACGTCAAGGAAAATTAACAGTAACCACACCAAGAGCCGGCTGTTGTTGCCTTTTACTCTTCCCTTCCCTGGAAGTAACAACAAGAAAAGACTCATCCCCTCCACTAAACCCCCTCCTACACTTTTCCAGGCATTAATAACAATTCCCAGCCTGGAGAACTGATAACAGAGAAGGGAAAACATGGATCATGGAGAAAATGGAGAAGAAGTAGAAGAAGAGGGTCCTGCAAACACTTCCTGTGATACCTCCACCCTGAACAGCCTCACTGATTCACATCCCGGCCCACAAACTGTGTTTGGAACTTCCCACAATCCCTAGGAAGGATTTGTAGGATTTTTACAAGCTGTCTGTTGTGGGATTATTTTCTCTGGAGTTTTCCTGCCCTCGGCTTGAAATCCTTCTTTGCTCAACAGGGACGGTGGAGGAGGAAAAAGAATTTATTTTAATGTAGAGCTTGGTATGAGTCAGGGCGAGGCATCATCAAGTGGAGTTTTGTTTTGCCTGGGATTTTGTTTGGTTTGGGTTTTTCTTTACACAAGCCAGGCTTGGTTTTGGATTTGTGCCCCAGTGGCACAGTGGGTTAACAAAGGCCCTGAGATAGAGAGGGGAATCAGGAATTCCCCCAGCCAGAACCTCCTGTTCACCCTTTTCCTTGCCTGCTTTAATTGCACTGCCTGGTAACTTGACCTTAGGATCACTCTTGGAACCAAATTCCAAAGTTTCCACCTCTGCAGTGCTGGTTAAGGAGATGTGAGGTAGAAGAGTTGATGTAGAGCCCTCTGCACACACCAGATCCAGGGAGGTGGATCCAGCAGTGCAGGGGATAAGGGCAGGAAAAGGGGAAACTGTTCTGCAAGTGGGTGATGTTTCTGTCCCTCTGCTCCCTCAGGTGAGGCCCCACCTGCAGAGCTGCCCCAGCCCTGGGCCCAGCACAGCAAGGACGTGGAGCTGCTGGAGAGAGCCCAGAGCAGGCTCCAGGATGAGCAGAGGGATGGAGCAGCTCTGCTGGGAGGAAAGGCTGGGAGAGCTGGGATTGTTCAGCCTGGAGAGGAGAAGCTTTGGGGTGACCTCACTGTGGCCTTGCAGTGCCTGAAGGAGCCACAGGAAACATGGAGAGAGACAATTTCCAAGGGACAGAGGGACAGGAATGCCTTCAAACTGCCAGAGAGTGGGTTTAGATGGGATATTGGGAAGGAATTGTTCCCTGGGAGGTGGGATGAGGCCCTGGCACAGGGTGTCCAGAGAAGCTGTGGCTGCCTCTGGATCTCTGGAAGTGTCCAAGGCCAGGCTGGATGGGGCTTGGAGCACCCTGGGATGGTGGAAGGTGGAAGGTGGCCCTTTACATTTTTCCCTTAATTTGTGTAATTGTAGGTCAGTCATGTTATGGAAACTGGATACACTCGGAGTGAAAAACTGGACACAAGACAGGAGAACGTGAGATGTTTCCCATCAGAATTTTTAACACTTCTGTCAATAAGATCAAGTGTTATAAAACATTACTTGTTTTTCCTGAGCTGTGCTCCCTTCTCTTTATAAAACATCATCTGGATTTTCCAAAACAACAAGAAAAGAGTAAAAATATATTGGCTATGTCATAAAGGAAAGCTTTTCCAAGGGGTTTGCTTTTTCTTCCCAGAATGAGAATGTCCTGCTGAGCAGGGGCCGGATCCAGCACCCACAGAAGGCAGTGGAAGTGCTCCCACTGATGACAGTGGATGTTGGATGAATTCCCATCTCATTCTCATGTTTAAATGATGAAAATTGAGTTGCTGGGTTCTGATGAGAACTGGGAAAGCCTTGTGTTATATAAGTTACTTACAATAGGTTGTTACAACCATTACAAAAAGCTGATTATTTTTATTAAAAGCACATTTTGCTGGTTCCTTTTAAGCCTTTCCCAAAGTCTACACATCTCTTCCCTCACTTTGCTCTTTGGAATGTCTGTTTTACAAACAAAACACAAACAAGGGCATGATTTCCTGTTGGTTGTGGAAGAGAGGCTGGAGATTTATTCTTTACATGGGAAAACGTTTGGTTGCTGAGCACATGCAACAGCACATGGTCTTGTTCAAACATTCCATCAAATTAAAAGCAGATCCCAGCTCTAATATTCCAGATGAAGGGGCTGGGACAGGCACTCACGTGGAATTGTGCTGCTTTTGGGAAGACAGTGATCAAAGCACTGCACCTCATTCAAGGAGTGAGTGGTGAATTTGTCTTATCTGAGCAGCAAGTAATAATTACAGGGAATTATTTGATGTTCTGCTAAGGTGAACCTCCTGACTGAGATGGAACAGGTTCTTCTCTTTCAGGAAAGGCAACATGGATAATCCACAATGCACTTCCCAGATGGCATTAAAGAACAGTCCAATTCTCCACTAATTGATGTTTTCTCTGTCTCCTTTTTTTGTTCATCACACTCTGCTCAGGCCTGGGCCCACCTGAGAGACACTTCCTGATAATCCATGGTGGGCAGTCCCAAATTCCCCGTGTCTCGGGGTAGAACAAAACAAAAGCTGTGGAAATGCCCAGTTAAATGCAACCAAGTGAACAGGCCACACCTCTGCCCTCAGTCTATGCACATCTTTTGAAAACCAGTTAATTTTGCAAGCTATAGATTGATTTTGCAGATATATTATGGAGCAGAAAACTTAAAAATAGAATTCACCTCTGCTGTTAACAAGTTTTGACCTTTGCTCACATTTGTTGGGGAAAGTAGCTCATAGTACCAATTAACATGAATTATTAACTCCCACATTAATAATTAATTTATTAGAGGGCTAAAGGCATCAGTCTTTGCCAGCTAACACTATCGAGAGAAAATGAAGAAAACAACACAACCCTAATTATAACAGCCTAATGAGGATGTCTGGAAGATCTGATGGGATTCAGTCACTCTAAATGCTCTTTATTTCCTCTCTGAAACCACACTGGGTGCAAAGAATCAGGCAGTTAACTCCAGTTCCTGTCGTGCAGGGTTTCTTCCTCCTTTCTGAAAGGAGGGAGCCCACTCAGGAGAGCTCAATTTAGGGATTATTAAGGACTGATGAAGGATGCCACTGCCTAAACAACAGGAATGCTGTCTCTCCCAGTAATGAACAATTCTGGTGGTGTCTGAATCATTAATGGCTTCAGTGGGCTGCAGGAAAACTTCTCTGTCTCAGAGCTGTGCTGGATTTCACAGGATCTTTCCTTTGTCATCTGAATTTGGGCTTTGTCTGCAAAGCTTGGCTGCAACAGGGTGGTGCTGCCTGAGACCTATCTCCATTTTTTGGTCAGGATGCAACAGCAGAAATCCAGGATGGTTTAAGAGGGAACATCACGCCATGGAAAATGGTTGAGTTGTTCCGCTGGTGGTCCATCCCAACCCTCTCAGGTAATTGTGTCATGTTTGATGTTAGTGGCCACTTCTTCCCCCTCCTCCTGCTCCTGCTGGGACGTGGAGAAACTTCCCTGAGATTCTTTGGTGCAGCACAATCTTTGCTGGTTCACACTTTCCGTTTTTTTTGCCAATGTCATTCATTAACACACAAAATTTCTCCTTTTTCCTGAATTGTATCATAAAATTGAGTTGTATTAAATCTGCCCTTTTTTCCCTAATCATCTTGACAACACTTCTTTGGATAAATCCCAGTCCAAATCCATCTGTCACCATCACTCCTCAGATTCTCCTTCAGACATTCCAGCTTTACAGTGGCAGCCATGACATGGGACAATTTTTCTGCTCCTCCTCCTGTCACATATTGCCAATTTTTTCTTCAGAAATAAATGGCAGAAGTAAAATAATTAAGGTAAACTCTCAACTTTTAGCATCTCCTCAAGCCTTTATTTCTTTGTTTTGTTTGAAAAACTTAAAAAGCACTAGACTATGCAATAATTCTTCTCTTTCTCCTGGTCTTTGGCCCACAGACACATCCCAAAGGTTTGCTGAGCAGATAAGTATTAGAATGACTGAGACTTAGATGAACATTAAATTAATCAGACAACACTCTGGGGGGAAATTGCCACTAATTTCAGATTTTTCATCTCCTAGAAATCAATTATTATTATGTTTATTGATATTGAACTTGTCACTACTCTCAGTACTTTTGCTATGATGACAGAGCCTAAGAGAAGAGAGAGGAGGGGGAAAAAAAGAGTAAATAATTTAGAACTTCTTCCCAAGGCATCAGAACTTAGCAGCCATCTCTGTGTGAGTCACAGGATAAAAGTAGTAGGAAATTTGGAAGATTTTATACATACACATCTTTTCGATGTAAAAAATTTACCCAGAACTACTCACAACTTGTGTGGGATACAGCATTGACTTAAAGGTGTCTGTGACTTGTGCTGTGATTTATAATCCCAGAATCCCAGGATCCCTGAGGTTGGAAAAGCCCTCCCAGCCCATGGAGCCCAAGCTGTGCCCATCCCCACCTTGTCCCCAGCCCAGAGCCCTGAGTGCCACTGATGCCTTAGGATTTTAGCTTTTATATTTTTCATACATTTGTAATCCTACAATTCTTTAGTGTGTAACTCTAAACTCCATTTAGAGTGTTAGCTGCTGTTTTCCCATTTTGGTCAGACAAAACAATTCCTCTCCAGGTCTGAGACCCAAGGACACCTCACAGTCTCAGGCCCCAAGAAATGTAGACAAAAGTGGGATGGGGGAGGAAACTGTGGGTAAATGACTTCATTACCTGAAGCTGTAATTGGAAGATTAACCCACAATATGCCAATGGACCAAACTTATAAAAGGATGAAAACCTGTGATTCATTGTCCATTTTGGGTGAAGCCCCTGGGGGGGCTCTGTTTGACCTAAATGTACCTGAAGGCCCTTCATAAATATAAATATAACTGCTTTGTACTCTCCTAATTTCGTGTGGCTTCTGTTTTTAGGTAGTAACTGATAAGGCATCACCACAGCCAGGCCTTCCTTGGACACCTCCAGGGATGGGGACTCCAAAGCTCCCTGGGCAGCCCCTGCCAAGGCCTGACCACCCTTTTTGGGAAGAAATTTTCCGTGATATCCAATCTAAACCTCCCCTGGCACAGCCTGAGGCCGTTCCCTCTCCTCCTGTCCCTGTTCCCTGGGAGCAGAGCCCAACCCCCCTGGCTGCCCCTCCTGGCAGGAGTTGTGCAGAGCCAGCAGGGCCCCCTGAGCCTCCTTTGCTCCAGGCTGAGCCCCTTTCCCAGCTCCCTCAGCCCCTCCTCATATGCAGGACCTCATATGGAAGACCTCCCTCCTCTCCCCATGGACACCACACTGGCACAATTCAACAGGTTCCACGGATTGTGGGATGTGTTGCTTGCACGGAGTCAGGAAAACTTCTCTGATGGTCCCTCTCTTGGATCAAACAACATTTTTCACTCTAAATTGGTTGGACTTGTTGAGGACTCTTTAAAACAGTCAGAATTTGACATTTTGAAATCAGGATTAATTTAATTTGTGTTAGTAGGGTTCAGGACAAAGAAAGAGGTGTGGGTGTTACAATATTGCAGTCATGACTCATCCTTTAATCAGGCTTCCGGCTTCACAAACATTGGAATTTCTGAAGAATTTTGACTTTAATCAGAAAATATAGAAAGTATTTCTATGGTTATGGAATGATAACAATCATTACTACACCAGTCACTGAATGTTCCTATAAATCTTGTTAATGAAATCCCAATATTGGAGTCCTCCAATCAGAGCAAAGGAGTTAATGGGTAACCTTTCCCCAGGACTCAAGGTAATTCCAGCCTGCTCCAAATGAAGATCCACATCTATTAAATTTAGAAATTGTCATTAAATTAACTTTTTTTTGGTTTGTTTTAACAACATTACGTGGCTGACCCAGTGGCCTTGGAGGCAGAAGTCCAAGTCCTTGTTTTCTGCAAAATGTTTAATTTAGAGCATTCAGGCATTGTGTGACTGAGGTGGGAGAAGTAGAGAAGGGATTATGAGCTTGTTACAAGTTCCTTGTGAGCTGGACAGATTAAACAAATCAGAGAATCAAAGAATCATGAAATATCCAGAGGTGGAAGGGACCCACAAGGATCATCCAAATCCAACTCCCGGCCCTGCACAGACACTCTAACAATCTCCCCCTGTGCCTGAGAGTATCATCCTGAAATTTCCTGAACTCTGGCAGGTTTGGTGCTGTGACCATTCCCTGGGCAGCTCCCCCCTGGAACTGCTGAGCCTAAAAAAAGAGGGGTGGAATTATTTATGGGAACTTACACCCTGTGCAGTTCAAAATTTGGGAAGATTGACCAAGAAGGAATCGTATTTCCTTCCCTTCCAGGTCTCTCCTGAAGTCTGCCCTTCCTTTTCAGAGTTCTCTTAGGAATAATGTTATCCTGACTAAAAATCTTCCTAGGTCTACAGACACAACCTCTGATTTTTGTCTTGTAAAATAGCGGTAAAGTGAAAGTGAAAAATAGTTACTCAAGAAATTGTTTGTGGAATTTGCCTACATTGAAAGGATCCATAGAAAAACTTTGTTTTTCAAATATTTATAAGCTTAAAACCGTACAATTTTTTCAATTCATAAATGGAAGAAATTACCAAGAACAACCTCCCCTCTTACAAATATAAAACAACTTCCAAAGTTCCTTACTAAGTGCTTACACTCTGCTTTTTATCTCAGCATTGGCCCCAAAGCATTCAATAGAATATCCCCAGATGGAACAAGTGTCCTGAAAAATTCAGTAGGAAAAAGAAATGCACTGGAAAGCAAAAGTATTGGAAGCTGATGTGATCAATGACTGGAAAAACCTGGGGAGAACAGAATTTCTGTCCACCTTTTCCACTTGGGAGAGTCCTGTGGCTGAAGAACAGTGTGACAGGAATTCACATTATTGCCAAAAGTGGACAACAATAAAAAAAGAAATGAAATTATTTCTCTTTGATGCTGGCAGGACAGCAATCATAAAAAAAAATAATATACTGGACAGATAAGGTGTCCTTTCATTGGAGCTTTGGAACTCTGCCATGGAATGGGAACACCAAACTTTGTGCAGACTGTTGAAAGGGAAAGGGAGACATTTTATTCCATATTGTAGCAACAAGATGGTATAGTTACAATTCCAGAGTTGAAAAGTATTTTGTTCAGTGACCAGAATGTCCCAGTTTGTTGTCACAGATGTCTCAAAGCTCAGGAAAAGGTGCTGGCAGAAAAACCCAATCTATTTTTATTTTTTTTGCTTAAATTAAGAACTGAGCAGAGGAGAAAACTTTTGGAGGAAGTGGAAAGGGAAGAATATTCGGGCAGAACATCCTTCTCCATCAGCCACACACAAGGAAGAATTACCCTTTCCATTTACATTTCCTTAGCCTCAGGAGAGCTCTCCCAGGATGTGGCAAGTCCGAGTCTGATGCTGCTGCCTCAGGGAATCTCTCCCTGAGTGTTGTTTGGGGGAAACAGTGTCTGGGATCCTTCAGCACCCTGCTCCTGGTGGACAGTTCCCACCAGGATGGACTTGTGGGACCGCTGGTGGCCAGGGGCCAGCTCTGCTCTTCGGCACCATCCGGCCAAAGAGCTCACAGGGCCAAATCCAGAGGGATTTACAATCACTGCCCTGCTCTGCTCCTGCTGGACACTACTCCCGATCCAAGCCAGGTGCCTTTGGCCTTCTAGGCCAATGCATTTATCTAGAAAATTCCAGGCTCATTTTTCCACCTGCAGTGTCTCAACTACTCTTTGTTCCAGACCGAGTTAAAACCCGAGATCGTCCTTCCAAAGAATCCCCATGACAAACTCACCCACTGCACCAGGCCTGGCCTGGACTGCACCTTTCCCAAACCCACTGCAGTTGTCATTCCCAATCCATGTGGGCGTGGGATGGCCTGGACTGCACCTTTCCCAAACCCACTGTAACTTTCTTCCCAATCCATGTGGGCCTGGGATGGCCTGGACTGCACCTTTCCCAAACCCACCCCAGCTCTCATCCCAATCCGTGTGGGTCTGGGATACCCACGGAGCAGGAGGCTGGCTGCGTGTCAATACTGCAGCAACACAGCTCCCTGTCCCTTCTGGCTCTGAAATCTCTATTGGATTTTCATCCATCATTTTGAGGGATCCCTTCAGCACAGCGAAGGTGCTGTTTAGATGTGAGTGAATTCAGTCAAAGTGGCTTAAATTCTTAATTTATTGCTTGTTAAAGCCATCAGCTCTGCTCTCAGAGTCTCTCTGGCTCAGGGAGCATGAGGAGCTCTCCTAAAAGACCAGTGGAAAGTGGGAAAATATAAATATGGATCTCAATTTCTGCCCATGGAAGCACCTGGGGTGTAAAAAATCACTGAGTCACACCAGTGGATTTCAAATCCTGCTCCTGCTGTAAGGACATGATTTTCCCCAGGAGCTGGACACTGTGGAAGGAATCCCCGCTCCAAACCAAGTATCACTTTCCAGTCAGAACAACCTCCAGGAATTCCTCCCAGCAAGAAACAAATCTGTTTTCCACTGTGGGGTTGCTGTTGTCATGCACTTGGCATAATGAAAATATTTAATGGGATTCCAAAGGATTATTTGGAGATCTGTCCTTACTGTATAGGGAACACCCCAGCTTTCGATAATTCTTATCTTTTTGAGAGAAAGGACAGACAGTGGAAGTGAACAAAAGTTCTTGAACTCTTCATGTTTGGATGAAGATTAAAATATTGGTAAATTCTGCAGGTGGAAACTGCTGCTGTGTTTTCTGTGTAACAGGGTAGCCAAGGTGAGGAGGAAAGGACACTTCTAGTTCCATCTGTGGCCACATAAAATCAGAGAAAAACATTCCATGGATTATATTGAACCATTTTTGATTTAACTGCAGAGTAGCTATGCTTTTTGTCGGTTTGATTTGGCTTTGTGTCTGCTTTTTATCAGTTTTCCCCTTTTTTGATTTATCAAATGAAGCTGAGGAGAAGTAGTTTAAGAGTGATAAGGCTGGCACAGGGGAAGAGTCACTCCCCGTGTTTTACTTCTGGTTTTGCCTCTCTTGGAAACACAAGTGACACAGGGAAGGACGATGAGAGTTTCTTTATTTTCATCAGAAATAACATGGAATTGATTATAAATGGAAATAAAATGTAAAAATGGAAATAAAACTGTTAGATCAGGCTGAATGATACAAAAATTCAAATTAAAGGTAAAGCCACTGGAAAATAAATGGTTTCCATGTCCAGTTTTGTAATAAGCAAGACTGTTGCTAGCAAAATATACAGTCTGTATTTTTTATTCTAAGAGATGACTTTCCCTTGGCAGTATGCCTTTAATTCCAGAAATCACTACTGAAATTCAGAAGTGCTTTAAGGAGCTGTGCTGTAAGCATTGCTTTTCATCATAAGTTTGTAGCTCTCTAATAAGTTTGTTTTGCAGGGCACAAACCCTTGCTTGACACCTGAACTGTGGCCAAGATGTTTGAATTTCCAGTGCCCTGATCCCTGGCCAGAGGTTGCTGCTGTCACAGGGTCATTTGCCTGAGTCAGAAAAGCCATTTACAAAAAGTCATTTACAGCTACTTTGTGAAACTTCTTCAGATTTTTCCCTCTAATGACCATTTGCAGTTTTCTTTTTCAAGGCATTGTGCCTCTTTTCCTCTCCCTTTCAAAGAAACTTTCATATCACTTGGGGGCCAGCAAATGAACGTGAAACCTTTGCTTCTTGGGATGCTTGGAAATCCTGCAGGTGATTGTTTTCCCTGCTCTAGAGATCTCCTAATTTAGGCTTTATTCACACACATTGATCCTCTTCTTCACTGTCATAAATTTTAATGTAGTTTAACATACTGAGTTGTCACCAATTTGATTTGCCAGGTCAAAGAGTTCAACCTCCTTTAATCACTGTGTCCAGAGCTCTCCATAACACTCCAAGAGCTCCTCTGCCCCCCGTGTTGTCTTGGCTGAACCTGTTTCAAGTTTTTGCTCAGGGATTTAAGGAGCCAATTTATAGCTCCTCAATTAAATTTAATTCAGCTAGTTTATCCTAAATTTGATGCTGCCTCAATATTTCCATTGACTCCAAAGGCATCCCATGTTTCCAACAGGAAAAGGGATGGCAGCTTCCAGTAACTCCTGTTAAATATTCCACTGTGTCCATGGTTGTTTGGGTTTTTCCTTCTTCCCAGAAATCTCCTCTGTGCAACTCTGCCAATCCCCTGGATTTTTGGCTCAAACTCTCTGAAACAAAGACTGCACAAGCAGAAAAAAGCCAAAGACCCTAGATATGTCCATGTCAGTGCTGCAACACAGGCATCTTCCAGGGGATTTGAAATGGAGTAGGTGGGGCACTAATAGAATTCCAGCTGTATTTATGGAATAATAGAATTATAGATGTCTTAAAGCTGGAAAAGATCTTTAAGACCATCAAGCCCAACCATCACCACTATGTTCATTATTAAACCACATCCTTCAGTGCCACAAGTGTTTTTTGAATACTTCCAGGGATGGTGACTCCACCACTTCCCTGGGCAGCCCATGCCAAAGGTTTGCAACCCTTTCTGTGAATTTTTTCCTAATATCCAATCTAAGCCTTCCCTGGTGCAACTTGAGGCCATTTCCTCTCCTCCTGTCACTTGTTACACAGAAAAGTGTGTTTGTCTTTCATAAGAACTGATCAGCATCAAATATTTGTAAGGTTTTAAAAAATTCACCATTGAAAATTCACATCCTTCCATCACAACCTTCAGAACAGAATGCTCATGTCAGGAGGATGAATTTCAGCCAGAATCCAATAATAATCCCTACAAAATTTGGGGTGAAGGTTGTGATGTTGTGGAAGAAAAGAGCCAAGCTCCCAGTGCTGTTGGCTGCTGTGGGCTTCCATTCTTAATGAACAAAGCATGGAACAAAATTCATTATATGATTTCCCAGCTGTCCAGCCATATCATTATAAAATAATGTTTTCCTCATTTTTTAACCAGTTGGATACCCTGGAATTCAGAATCCAAATAAGATTTCTGTGCTATGGAGTCCAAACCCCACACATAACAGCACAGTCTATCTTCATTAACAAGAAACATTTCTATTGATTTCATTTTGCAATGTTTCATATTACACATAACAAATATGTATGGTCACCTAAATGAATTATTGCAACTCAATTTGGAATGATTGCATAGGGTTATTGTGTTATCTCTAGGATGCCTCAGTCTCTGGGTGTCAAAACTGGTTTTATTTAATGGAATAACATGGGAAAGTTAATCAGAGTAGGTTAAACTTCCCTGAGAGCCAAGGTCGCAGAGTCTCAGCTGTAAATGGAGAGGTTGCATGGTTTATTTATTTATTTGTTTATTTATTTGTTTATTTATTTGTATTTATTTATATTTTTTTCTCTTGTAAAAAATGGTATTTGTGCAGAAGAAAAAGACAATTTTTTGTCTTTCGGGATTGCTTAACAGGCTCAGTCCTGGTGAAATTCTTGTTGGGTGCTTTTGCAGGAAAACTTTTTTTCCTGCAAAGCAGTTAACATCAAAAGAGGAAAAGTTGCACCACAATCAGACTTTTCCCCAGAAATATCTTTATTTTGGCCTTTGGCTCAGATTTAACATCACCTTTGCATGAAATGAAACAACTGTTTTTAGGACACCCTTTGTGTAACATGAAGGTTCTCTATTAAGAGTTTCAGCAACAATTTGCCTTTTCTTCTTTGTCCTGTTGATTTTCCCATCTTTTTCTCCCATGACAGGGCAGTGTTTTGAATTCCTGGAGTCAGGAATTGCTATTTGTGTCCATGTTGCTGCACTGTGTGTGGGAGAGCCACAGGTAGGGTCTGCTAAGGCTGCTGGAGCTGATTCAGCAGCTCCAAAGCAACACATTGAGTGTTGCAGCAGGATCAAAATAGGTCCATGAAAATAACTTGTCCACTCAGGGGCCTGAAGAAATAAATCTGAGGTGGAGGTTTTTTTTAGAGTGTGTCACTGGGTGTGTCAAACACTGAAGGGATGCTGGATGGACCTTGGTAACAGAGGAGTCAGGAAACCAAAATATCATCTGCAGACTGGGGCAGGTGACTGCAAAGTGCACAAACCTGGGAAGTGGCCCAGGAGAACCTCATGGAGTTCCACAAGTGCCAGTGCCAGGGCTCCACCTGGTTGGGACAATCCCAGACAGGAGCATGGACTGGGAGAGGAATCCATTTGGAGCAGCCCTGGGGAGAAGGACTTGGGGATCTCATGGATGAAAACCTGGGCAGGAGCCACCAGGGTGTGTTGGGAGCCCTGAAATCCAATCCCATCCTGGGCTGCATCCAGAGAGCAGTGACCAGCAGGACAGGGGGGATTCTGTCCCTCTGCCCTGCTCAGGTGAGACCCCACCTGCAGAGCTGCCCCAGCCCTGGGCCCAGCACAGCAAGGACGTGGAGCTGCTGGAGAGAGCCCAGAGGAGGCCATGGAGATGCTCCAAGGGTTGGAGCCCCTTTGGAGCCAGGCTGGAAGAGCTGGGGTGTTCACCTGGAGAAGAGAAGGCTCCAGGGAGGCCTCAGAGCCGCTTCCAGTGCCTAAAGTGGGATATCCTAAAGAGACAGAGGGACTATTTATATAATCAGAGAGGGATAGGAGAAGGGACAATGGTTTTAAACTGGCAGAGGGAAGGTTAGATAGGATATGTGAAGAAGGTGAGGCCTTGGCACACAGAATCTGTGGCTGTCCCTGGATCCCTGGAAGTGTCCAAGGCCAGGCTGGATGGGGCTTGGAGCAGCCTGGGACAGTGAAAGGTATCCCTGCCCATGGCTGGGGGTTGGAACTGGATGAGCTTTAAGGTCCTTTCCAACCCAAACCATTCTGTGATTCCATGACATCAGAGGACGTGGATAGATGGGGCTGTGCTTCCCTGGCATGTCCATCCTCCATCACCTGGGATCATCCTGGCCATGCCTCCCTCATCCCCAGGCAGACCAGCTGGAGTTTCCTTGTTCTGTGCAGAGTTTGTTGAACAGAGACCAACAAAGTGCTCCTTGTTCCAACTCAGGGGCTGCCTCTGCCAAATCTGCAGCTGCCTCCCCTCTCCAAAGCCACAGAGTTTTGGGTGACCATCAATACCTCAGCTGATGACAATAAATAGACACAGAATCCCTGAGCTCTCTGGCAAACAAAAACGAGCTGCCTCGTGTCACTGTCACACAACAAATGATTTCCATTCACCCCCAGCTCTGACTGAATTTCAATCCCAGGCTTAAAGAATCAGCCTTGGTTCCCCCGGGGGAATTCGGGGCTGTTTTCGGTGGTCAGCAAAAGGAAGGCCCAGACTGTTCATTAATATTTTAAAAAGCCAAACACCAAGATGACACGAGGAATGATGGATTGTCTGTGCTGCCTCTACATTAAGGCAAAGCAATCAGGAGGTTTCGAGCTGAGGATCAGTTAAAGGAAAGCTCCCTCAGATCCCAGCAGGGCTTCTGTGATCACATTTCTTTCCCCTGCAACTGGTGGCTGGATCCTCCCCTGGTTTTCTTCCCTGTGTTTCTCTGCCTGGGCTTCACACTCTCCCAGGTGTGTATCAGCCCTGCCTCTGGAGAGCAGAAGTTGTGATATTTGGAATTAGATCCCTCATAAAGGATGGGAGATCCTCATCCAGGAACAGCTGGCAGCAGCTGTGCCTGCAGATGTCACCCAGCTGAAGGCTCAGCCCTCCTGGTCCAAAGTGCTCTGTCCATCCCACAAAGAGACTTCTACAACCCTCAAAATCTGGATTCATTCATAAATGGGGCTCCACATCCATGTGTATCCTTAGTTAATGCAGAATCCCACTGGCTGGGAAGGTGGAAGCACTTCAGGCTCAAATTAGAGCATTTTTCTGCATGGGATCTTCTACAAAGGAAAATACCATTGATAATTTCACATCAAATAGATGTGTCTGAGGCCTCAAATTCAGACAAATATTTCCCAGTTTTCTTTATTGAGGATTTATTAAATGTTTTCTAGTAAGCAAGCAACTCTTGTCATAGTAATATAAAGATTACTTTGTATAAGCCCAAACTCTGAATAGATCCCATTTTTACAGGGTGAAAATATTGGCTTTAAATTCCTGAGGTGGTACTGACAGTGTTCCTGGCAGAATCAGGAACCTGACACTTCTCCATTTACTTGTTTAATGAGATAGAGATGGGCAGGCATTAAGACAAATCTTTCACAGATTTGGAATGGAATGAATTCAATACAAAAGTCGATGGGTAAAAACCACGGAATTTTTTGAGAGCACAGAGCTGATGGCACAGAGACCTTGTGGTGAAAATGTTGTTTCTCAACATGAGATCTCTTAAAGGGTTAATCTACACAGGAATTAAAAAACATTCTGATTGTCTGTACTAGAAAATGTAAAGAGGAATTTTTAAAATGATAAAACACATATTTATGGTCATAATTCCTTAACTTTCACGCAGTGTTATGGAAATAATGAAAAAGATTTTAGTTAAGACTGAAAATACATTTTTGACACAGATGGATTTGATGGTCAGGACCACTGCTCTGAGAATATTTGAGACTGTGGAAGAAAATTGTGTAGAAACAACGAGCACTTCATGGCAATAAAAGTCTCACCTTGACAGTAAAACCGCAGGCAAATAAAAAGAGGAAGAAGGAAAGGAAGATTTCTTTTGTGGAAAACCATACTAAGGTTTTGTTATTAAGGGAAATAAGATTGTAAATGACCTGAATTAAGTCAGATAGCTTTCCTAGTGAAATAGGGTTTTCCTTTTTTTTTTAAAGTGGCATAAATCAGCAGAGCAAGAAACATTTTGGTGCCAGGTGGGGACTCAGTGTGGAGAAGGAAATAAAGGAGGAGTTGGTTTAGCCTTAGTCTGGCCAGAAATTCTAAATTAGAAATGATGGGCTCATTTATTAATTCAGTCTTGTAAAATGCTTATGAATTTTAGTCCTCTAGTGCCTTTCTTAGCATGGAAGCCATGAGCTGTGCTTATGGTTTTTCATGTTTCTGTGCATTTCTGACTTCCCAAAGGCAGGATTCCCTTCAGGCTCCCACAGGAAGTGTGTTTGGGGTCTTTTGCATCCCCATGTCCTTTCCATGAAGCAATTTTGTGGCAAGTTTCACTCACCATCTCTAAAGATAAATTCCAACCTACCAGAAAACCAAATGCTAGGGGCAACTTCGTTGATTTTTGGTCTAATCATGGAAATCTTCATTACACTCCTGTTCCTTCTCCCATGGCTTGAGAAGAGAGAGCAATGTGAAATTTCAGTGGGTGAAAAGATAGATGCCTTTGTACCAGTGTATTTCCTGAGAAATGGATGGAAAAGCTTCCCAGGGAGGATAAATTGCCCAATTAGCAAACATAATGCATAGGACACTTTTTAAGATTGCAGATGCTGTAATCTGACGGGAAACTCTCCATCTCCAAACAGGGACATGATGGAGCTCTCATTATTCTGCAATTGGAAGAGCTGATAAATGAAACTGTCCATCCCCAAAATATGCAGAGGATCTTACAGGCAACTGATCCTGAATTTCAAATCAATAGGGTTTAATATTTCACTAGCAATCATACATTTGAAAATCAATGCTGTCAAGGTTGGTAATGCTCTCCTTGAGGAGACTGAGAGCAAACAGTCAGGGATGGACTAAAAGCTTCTCCAGAAGTTTTGTCTGTTTATGCAAAAAATTAAAACTATTTTACACAGTGATTTAAAAATATCTTGAATTTCCTGATCAGTTGAGCAAAGCAGAGACATGGCAAAACACAAGGAAGCGCAATTAAATATTTGAGATATGGAGACTGCTTAGCTCCATATTGACATTTACTGGGGGGAAAAAGCTTGCTACAGGTATTTGAAACTTGCTATAAATCATCAAAACTTGATGTACTGACCCAGTTTTCTTCCCTATGAGTGTGGGGAGGCCCTGGCACAGGTTGCCCAGAGAAGCTGTGGCTGCCCCATCCCTGGGAGTGTCCAAGGTTGGACAAATTTGGTTCTTTCCTTGCTTTTCTTCATATCCTGTGCTTCATTCTCTCAGTTCCCTTCTCATCTCAAACTCTTCTGTTTAGCCTGGACCATGACGGTGCTCTGCTAGGGAACAGAGAGCATAAAAATATTCATGGCCATGTGGCTCTTTCCCACTGGGAAAAGCCATTTTTGTGTCCATTCATATTATGATCCATTTTTACCCATGTAGAAAGATCCAATGGTCTTGCTGATCTTTCACCTTGTTGCACTGATGTTTCTGCTTGCAGAAGTGTGGGAAAATAAAGTCAGTCTTTGTTTGCTTCTATATTTACTCAGTCTTGAGTCTAAAGATGGGGACTACAGAGCACAATTCATGGAATGATGGAGAATTAAAGGAAATAAAGGGATTAAGGCAAATAAAGTAAAGGTTATGCCAAGGAAATTGTGCCTTCATCTTACCTGATGTGAATTTTAATGATTGAAGTGTTTGAGCCTCATTTCCTCATGGGAGTTAAGAGAATGCTAACATGAAGATGATGGTGGTTCCTGGATAAAATGAAGCATTATGGTGGATCTTGGGCTCTAGAATATGATTATCCACATCCAAAAACTGTGAATCTGCTTGCTGGCATTATCTTTAGTTTTACTCCAGGTGATTCCCAGCCCCATTGCAGGATTAGCATGGGAAGGGCAATGCTCCTGCCTCCCAGGAAAGCTGAGGATGGGCCTCTTCTCCTTTCACGATCCCAGACACCCTCCCAAGCATCCCTCCTACCAAGGCCCTCACCCAATGTCCAAAAATATCTTTAGAAGGACCACTCTGACTATTTTTTGGGACTCATATCAACAACAACAACAAAAGCACAAAAATTTAGAATGTCAGAGCACTGTAGTGGTTTCACAGAATCCTGGTAATGGCAACTGTGTGGCCTTGCCTGGTGAGGGACAGGGCAGGGTCCCAAGGATGGAATTCTGCCTGGATTGCTTTGTTTGGAGCAATGAGGTCAGTCAAGAGTGTGGCTACAAAAGCATCACCTGATGTGTGTGTGCCATAAAGAAAACACCAATGGATTGCATTTCCAGGGCAGAATTCCTTCAAACTGGCTCCTCTTCCCTTAATGCCCTTGGATCAGCCAGATAATGAATCTGCCTTGAAGGGCACAGCCAGAACATGAAGGACGTTGGAGATTAAAACTCAGGGAAAATCAAAAATTTTCCACCAATATTTCAGCTCTTCCCTGGTGGTGTTTCTCCTCCCACATCCCTGGATCACACCTGCCTCCCCCCAGGCACAGCAGGGAATTTGCTGATACACCAAGACACATCAAGACCTCTCACCTTGTGTCTTTTCTAAGTGATAAATTCTTAATTATCTTCATAATTTCTTGCTGTTGTCCTTACTAATTTTCATGTTATTTGGTTCACTAAAATTCATCTTAACAATGTCCTTGTAACTTCTCGGCAATCCAAACATTCTTCTTTCATCAAAGTTCATTACCATGTCTCTTTAACCAGTTTCTTATGGCTCTTTTATAATCTTTATCTGCTTTTACTGCCTAATAACTTCTCCTACAGCACCAAAGCAAATGTTTTACTGAAACATGAATAGATCCAGTCGACTTAAAACTGAATAAATCAGTCATCACATCACGTAAGAGGTATTAGATCAGTCTGGAATGATTATCTTCTCAAATGCCATGTTGATGTAATAACATTTGCAATATTCTTCCAAGATTTTAATTATTCTTCCTTTCAAAATTTGTCTAAAAGCTCTGCATATGATTAGGTCAGACTAATGAGCACAGAGAAACCTAACTCAGAAGGGGAGGAATTCCTTAAGTGATGCATTTGTTATTCTCTGAAGATTTGCTGTAATCACTGATTTGACAGATTTATTAAAATCCCTTCCTAACCATGTCCAGCCGTCTGCAACTCTGCCTCCTCTTCCTTTGCCATTCTGGGATGGACATTGCAATGTCTCCTGTTGGAGAATCTGAAGAACTTTGTATCTTGCTTTGATCTCAAACAGTGGCCACTTCTTTTCATTTTCGCTGGCTATCCTTCATTTTCCAATATTCTGATTAAATGACCCTTGCTGGACGTGAGGCAAATAATTATTTGAATTTTTTTTTGTTAATCTGCATTATATTAAATCCTTAATTCATCCTCAACTTTGCAATTGGCCCTGCTTCTCTCCTCACCACCCTGCATTCCTATTTATATAACTGAAGAAGGTTTTGTTGTTTTCCTTTCCTTCACAAAATCTAACTTAACTTGGGTTTTTGGCAGCTTTCACTTCATCCCTATCCTTCCTGACCTCTGGGATGGAGCTGTCTGGGTTCCTGTCTCTTTTTTCCTTCCTTGCCTGCCTGTGTCAGGCTCTTTGATTACAATTTTATGTTCAGTCCCAGTGCTCTCAGAAGGAGAGTGGCTGATCCCAGAATGGTTTGGGTTGGAAAGGACCTGGAAGCTCATCCAGTTCCACCCTCTTCCACTATCCCAGGGTGCTCCAAGCCATGTCCAACCTGGCTTTGGACACTTCCAGGGATGGGGAGCCATAACCTCTCTGGGCAGTCAGAGTTTATAATGATAAGTTAATGATAAGTTTATAATTAAAAGTCAACTATTTCCAAAAGCAAAGCACTTTTTTTTTTTTCCAGGGGTGGTAACATTTCTACCAGTTTTATCCAGGTTGAGGTCCATCAGATTCATATTTTCTTCTCAGACAGATCAAGGACAATTTTACAGAGCTGGGGGGACACTGAAGTATTACCCTAAGAGCAAATCCAAGCTCAGGAAGATGCAACATTTTAAAGGAGCCTCTTTCACCCCTGCTTTTTTCAAAGGACCTCTTGTAGCATTTTAAGGCAAATTTAAGGAGAAAGAGGCAGGTTTATGGAGGCTGGGTGTTGACTTCAGAACAATGCAAAGGGTCCTTTTGCTTTCAGTTACTGTGGTCGTGGCTGGGCAGGGAGGAACAATGTCTGTGTTAATTCAGTTACTGTGCCCTCTGATCCTTCTACATTTTGGACCAGGAGACCAAAACACTCTGATTTGGAGACAATTTTGGATGAGAAAGAACTGTCTGGAGGGGGTTTGTAGGCTCAGGGGTGGGAAGTTTATCTCACATTAAGAGAGAACCCAACAGCACAAGCACCAGTGGGAATTCACTCATTGATTCCCAGGTTTTCCTTTTCCACAGTGCTTCCCTTTGCTGGTAACCCCGTGTCATTTGTGGCTAGAAAATGAAGATACCCCAGTGTGTTATTGTCAGTCCCAGTCCTTGGCCAGGCTGTGACAGCCTGGAGAAGCCAAAGCCTGCAGAACTCCAACTCCTGGCTCCCGGAGCCACCCCAGGCAGCAGCAGGACGACAGAAGGAATTTCCATGATGCAAAAATTAGAGCTGATTGATAGGAGGCCACTCATAAAATGTCATCTCTCATAGCTGGGGAAGGACCACAGCAGCAGTGATAAAGTGACATTGGTCAGGTCTGACAAACGGGCCTTGGGGCTGCGTTATTGACGGCGAGGGGTGGTATTGATCCAGCTGCCAGGTTTATCATATTACACAATTATGAGATTAGATTTGCATTTTTAATTCTTTTAGGAGAAATTGGCCCAAGGCAATTACAAGGGAGAAATGCTGTGATGGAGCCTGCTGGTCCAGCATCAGAGAATCAGAAGCTTTTAGGGAGAAGCAGCCACTGTCAAAGAGAAGTTCTGCTCAGCAGAGCCATGACAAGGAAACAATGGGAACACAAAACCAATAAAGCTTTAAAGGATTTGTTCCCAACCATCCTGTCTCAGGGGACAACAAGGCAAAACCAGCTTACCATTAAACCTGGGCTAATAAAGACAAGATCCACGGGCTGTTTGCTGTGTATGGATCACAGCCCCCACGGATGTGCAGCATGGAGAGTTTGGACAGCACAGAAGGAAAAGGAGCTCCCAGAATTTTATCCCCAGGCCTCACCTGTTTGCAGAAGCCACTCAAGCTGGGATCTAAACATGTGCAAGCCAGGGATTAGAAATCAGGGAAATGGGTGAGTTGGATAAAATCTCCTCCCCTCACTGACATGCTCGTGGCATAAAGTGTTGTAGGATTGGTTCTCCTGGGATTCTCTCCTCCAAAGAAATCTCTTGAGGAGAATCCATTGGTTTAACCCTCTCCTGGCACATTCGGGTCATGTGAACTGGGTATGGGGTTCTTGTTGCCTTTGTTGTAGTGTCAGTGAAAAAGACACTGATTTACTCTCCATTTCCACCTTTGTTAAATGGAAAGAATAAGGTTTCTGTGGTGTTTAGAGGCCTGTAGATGAAATGTTCTGAGCACCAGGTTTTTGTCTATAGAGCTCCTTTTTGGAGCGCCTGTTTTTTGAGGAAACTGTTTCTCAGATTCAGCAACACTGGAATAAATGATTCCTCCCTTCCCCAGTACCATCTCATCTGCACCCAGCAAGCTCTTCCGTGATTTGAGAACAGCCAACCTTCTGATCTGGAGCTACTGGTGATTTGCATTCAGGGATAACTGTTCATTTTTTCTAGAGAAAAAAAATATGAGAAACTTCTGATCTTCATAGAATCACAGAAGAGGATCTTCTGTGGATCACAGAGAATCTTAATGGAGAACCAACTAAAATCAGCCATTAACTCAAATCATCCTATGGTGAAACATATAAAGATAATGGAACAGACAGCCCAGTTTCTTCTGTATCATTTCAGCTCTCACAGCATTTTGGAAAAATGAATGAAAAATCCCTGACTCAGACAGGGATCCTGTCATTGGAAGTAAAAGATTCAGTTGATCTGTTGGGAAACCCAAGCATTAATCAGATGTACAGGAACAAGGAAGAGAAAGGAGGGAGCAGTAGGAAGGGAAAAGCTTTAAATGCTCAGAGAAGCTGTGGCTGCCCCTGGATCCCTGGAAGTGTCCAAGGCCAGGTTGGAAGGGCTTGGAGCAGCTTGGGATAGTGGAAGGTGTCCCTGCCCATGGCTGGGGTTGCACTGGATGGGGTTTAAAGTCCCTTCCAACCCAAAACATTCAGTGACTCTGTGATTCTATAGAAAACAGTAATTAACATATATCTGGGTAACTCCTCCGGTTTATATACTGGACATGAAGGACGTGTGTCCAAAGAAAGGAACAGAGCTGGGGAAGGGTCTGGAAAACCCATCCTGGGAGGAGCAGCTGAGGGAGCTGGGGGGCTTTGGTCTGGAGCAGAGGAGGCTCAGGGGGGACCTCATTGCTCTGCACAACTCCCTGACAGGAGGGGCAGGGAAAGGATGAGAGGAAATGGCCCCAAATTGCACCAGGGGAGGCTCAGATTGGAGACTGGAAACAATTTTTCCCTCCCAGAGTGGTCAGGCCTTGGAATGAGCTGCCCAGGGAGGTGTGGAGTCCCTGTCTCTGGAAGTGTTCAGGAGAAGTCTGGATGTGGCCCTTGGGGACAGGGTTTGGGGTGATGCTGCTGCTGCTGGGGTGACTGAATGATCCTGGAGGTCCCTTCCCACCTTGATGATTCCATGATTCCTGGGAATGCTCTTCTGTCCTGTCTTTCACAGCTGACCCACAGCAAGAAATGGCTACAGAAATCAGCTGCCCAAACCCCCAAAGCATAAACAGGATAAATGGAATTCATACACAAATGCACAGAGGCAGAAGAGTATCAACACCCACAAAATAAAGATATTTCATTCACAATCAACTCACACAAAGAGAATTTTTGCTGGCGCTGGCCAGAGAGTAAAAATTCAGTGTCATGAAACTTTTCAGGTTCCAGAAATGTTTTTGCTCCCCACCGGAATGAAAACAAAACTTGAGGAACATTTTTCTCATTTGGAATTGTGTCAAAATTTACTATTTTTTGTTTGCAAAGCTGCAGGTTTTGGTACAGGCCTCCCTCTGCTTCAGAAAACTTGGTCAAACCAATACATCTCCAAAGAATAGTCCAGCCTTGATAAACACCATATTTGAATGGAATGACATTTTGTTGAGGATATTCCAGCCACCTCGAGCTGTGGCCTGTGTGAGATTGGGCAACTGAGCATTATTAATATTGCTAAATCTTCCTTTTCAAAGGCCACCACGTCTCTTGATGATCACTGGACATAAGGAATTAATAATTTAGGACTGGGGAGAGGGTGGAGGGGGGGTTGTAATGTGGTTTATTAGATCCAGGCATGGGATTGTAATAAAGCTGCCCATAGGCAGGTCACAAATCACTTTTTTTTTTTTTTTTTTTTTAAATGTAGTTATTTTAAAAAGAGAAGCACCCCAGCTCAGCTGGCTGCGAGTTCCCATCCCAGATGGCGAGGGGGGCTCCCTGACTGAGCCCTTGGGCAGCAGGACTGGGACAGCCTGACCCTCATCTCCCTTGGTTGGGCTCCTTGGGATGGGTGAGGAGGGAGGGACCGGGCATCATCTCACCTGTGAGTGGTGGATGTGTCACTAATTGACAATTAATTGTCACTAATCCCTTTCCTTGGCCCAGGGTCCCAGTAGGCTGCCAAAAGTGTCTCTGTTGGGATGTAGTGCTGAATCCCTCGTGCTGAATCCCAACATGAAAATTGTTCCCTGCTCATGGAAGGCCAGAATGGTTTGGGTTGGAAGGGACCTTAAAAATCATCCCATTCCACCCCTGCCATGGGCAGGGACACCTTCTGCTGTCCCGGGCTGCTCCAAGCCCCATCCAACCTGGCCTTGGGCACTGCCAGGGATCCAGGGGCAGCCACAGCTTCTCTGGGCACCCTGTGCCAGGGCCTCCCCACCCTTCCAGGGAACAATTCCTGCCCAATATCCCATCTAATCCTCTCCCAGCTTCTCACACACAGCTCCTGTGCCACGATTTTCTCAGGAAAAGCAGTCTGGATGTAGGATATGATTGGTGAGCACAGCTTTGATCACCAGGAGTTCACACACTGAGTTCACTGCAAGGTATTCTTGTTAAGTGGCTGTAAAACACCAGCATGATACAAGAACAGTGGAATATTTCCCTCTTCATTTTTGTTCTAAGTTAATTTGTAGGCAATTACTGCAGCTTGAAACACTTTCATTTGCACTGCAGGAAGAAGAAGGTTATTTAAGATTTTAATTTTTTAAAATTAATTATTGATGATTCTGATCAGGATCCATTTATTACCTTCTTATTTTACAAACAGTTTTCAGTGTAAGAGCATGTGTGGTGCCTACAAGTCCACATAGACGTGGATAAACCATTTATTTTTCCCAGAAATCACCATGAGGGATGAGATTTTGCCGTTTACACCTTGGATTTTCAAGAGCAGGGGAGAAGGGCTGTTGTCAATCCTCATTTGTCTCCAAATTAAGTCGTTGTAGTGCTCCTCTTATCACATGGAGCACTTGTTTCCTGTTGATAGTGTGGAGCTGATGGCAGATAATTGCACTGACAGATTTAGAGGGATCAGGCAGAGTTGAGAGCCAGAGTGTTATGAAGGAGAAAAGGAGGAGGAGGCTGTGGTTTCACTGACAAGGAAAAACCACAGGGAGACAGCCTTTCCCTGGGCCTGGGCAGCCAACATCCATTGAGGCCTTGGGAAAGCTCCTGCAGGATTTGTGTGAGCTCCCCCTTAAACCTCAGAGCACAGCCAAGATCACAAATCCCAAAACCAAGTGGTCTTAGCAATCTATCGGCCTGGGAATTCTGCCTGCATGTGGGGTAATCTTCCTGTGGCAAAAAATGTGGGACAAAGAGAAAAACCAAAGCCCTCTTTGCTGGTAAATTCTACACCTGAGTGTGCAGGAGCACAGGGGAGAGAGTGACAGCAAAGCATGGAATGGGTTGAGATGGAAGGGACATTAAATCCCATCCCATTCCACCCCTGCCTGGGCAGGGACACCTCCCACTGCCCCAGGCTGCTCCCAGCCCTGTCCAGCCTGGCCTTGGACACTGCCAGGGATCCAGGGGCAGCCACAGCTTCTCTGGGCACCCTGTGCCAGGGCCTGCCCACCCTCCCAGGGAACAATTCCTTCCCAAAATCCCATCCAACCCTGCCCTCCTTCAGTCTAAAACCATTGCCCCAAATGGTTCCTTGGCCCATGAGGTGAGACTGGCAGAACCCACAGCTCCGTCTCTTTGTACAACATTTCAGGGGAAACTTTCAGGTGGAATTCCAAGTGCTTTGTAACACAAATTGTTATTTATTATAAATGTTTTGGTGAAAAACAGGTACAGGAAAACCAAGATGCAAACAGGCAGTGAAGGTGTTTTTGGCTAAAAAGGAAGGTTCTGTGTTGGAGTCAGGATAGGAATTGGTCATTATGAGCTTCTCCTGGGAAAACTGTGGGGTTTTTTGGCACGTTGTTAAACTCAGAGATTTGATTTCCAGCTAAAACTGTGCCTGGCTTGGGCCTTGTCAGTTGAGCACTGGATCTTGCCAGGGATGCATTGGTGAGAAGGTGAAATAAGACGTTCCCAAGAACTATGGGAGAAAATCTGAGAAATTGTTGAGATAGAAAACTGAGTTTAGAAGGGAAATATTAATAATTATTATTAAAAATTGTCAGTTATTCCTATGTGCCAGGCATTTACAGAAATTCTTTTGTGCAAGGTTGAATCTTTCTGAGGGATTTTTGAGTCCTTTCACAAATCTGATCATTGAAGTAAATTGGGAAAATGAGATTTTACCTCAAATACTTCAGGACCTTTTTTGCTGGTGCAGACAGAAACCAGACACAATCAAAATCCTGTTTAACTAAATTTTCCCCTGCCAGATAAAGCAACAAAAAGATGATGAGTATAAAGCCTTCAGTCATTCAAGTCAATAAGTTTATAGCCTTTCAGCTCTTCTGCTCTTAACACAACTTAAAAGCGTTGGAGTGAAAAAATAGTGTAACAAGTGCTCCTACTATAACAAGACTATTACTTCCATTGATTTTCCAAGAGAAAAACCCCCAGCTAAAATTCCAGAAGGAGATGAATACAACTGCCTTTTAATAATATTAACTTTCTGGAAATCAATATTTTTTCTCATTTTACACCATACTTTGCTACATCCCAGCCACTCTACAAGTCATGGGAATCGATGCAGAGCCTGTGGATCTGCAAGGACCTTTTCAAAGGCTGGTGTGAGGGACAAGGATTAGTTAAATCTGGCCTGGAAAGTTTTAAGCTCAACCAACAGCAAAGTGCTGCTGGTGGTTCCAGGTCCAGAGGGGTTTTGGGATACAAATGGTTGGGTTTGGTCCTGGTGATGACGAATGTGTGAGGATGGATAGGACAGTGGAGTTCATCAGGTCCAAATCTTCCACCCACAGTCAGCTTCCACGTCCAGATGGCTTTTGAGTATCCCCAGGGATGGACACTCCACAACCTCCCCCAGCATCCTGTGCCAGTCAGTCCCTCACAGGAAAAGGGTTCCCTGATCTTCCTGTGCCTCACTTTGGACAATTTTTACACCCTGCTTACTTACACCTCCTAAACCTGTTAATATTTAATTTAGGAGCACGTGTAGGCAGCCCAGGGACATTAATTACCAATGCAGGCTGATTGGAAACCTTTGATAAGGATATTCCAACATCCCAGGGAGGCCAGGGAATCAGGACATATTATGGCTTTTCCAGATGTCCTGAAGAAACTGCAGCACCTGGGATCCTGCAATCACCAGACCAGGTTGCTCCAAGCCCCATTCAACTTGGCCTTGGACACTTCCAGGGCTGGGGCAGCCACAGCTTCTCTGGGCAACCACAGGCCATTTCTAAACATTAATTACCCAAAATTTGGTGTCCATCTGCAATTCCACCTCTGTGGTCCATCTCTTCTTTTGGAAACTGAGTATTGGAAAAACAGCTGGAAAACTGCAGATCCAGCAAGTTGTGTCCCCTTCTTCTCCTACCTGAATGGAGAAAAAACACTTTGTGATGTGGGTTACAGTGGGGGCAGTACCTACACCTGATTGTAAATATGGGTGTATATTGATGGGGGCTGGATCTAAATTATCTTTAAGATCCCTTCCAAGCCCAGCCTTTCAATGACTCTACTAATGATTAAATAAAGTTGCAGTCTATCACTAAACCTCTTTTATCTCCTTTCCCTCTTAGTCTGAGCTAAATCCAGCAAATGCTTGGCCATGTTAAAATATTCCTATGCTGAAACTTAGAGAAATCCCAGGAATGCTGTGACAACGAACTGTAGGAGCAATAAAGAGGAAAGTCCTTATTTTCCATGCTATTTTCCTTCCAATTAATTATGTTGATCAAAAGTTTGCCTAAAATAGGTGTTCTACAGAGAATGCTGCTTCAAAGCAAGTGAGATTGTCATGATTATGGGAGGGATTATGTCAAGACTGTGAGAACTTAAAAAAATTTAAATTTTATTTTAAATTTTTCTGAGGAAAGAATATTTCTGTTTTTCAATGCTTCTGCTTTGGATGAAAATCTTTTTGCCAAACAAAATTCCTGACTTTTGATCAATTCTGCTACGAAGTTCTGTAAGCTCCAGCAGCCAGGACAGAGACATAAAAGCCAAGGCCTAGAGAATATAAAATGAAAAATATTCCTCATTTTCAGGCATCAATTATATCCCTGGAGATAAACAGTTATTCTGGATATTGTTAGGATATGCCAAGTGTTCCCTTCCTCTTTATACAGACCAGCAGAGCCTGCTCCCTATTTCAAGTTCCAGAGTCTTCCTTAACAGGGCCTTGGTGTTCAAATGTTCTTTGGGATAAGGGGTGTGTATGAAGGAATTAATTAATTAATAATAAGAAGTTATTTGTTTCCCAAGTGGTACTGGTGTACACCCCATGAAAAGGCCCTGCTGGTGTTTTCTGCAAGAATATCTTTTGCTGCTTTCACACCTTATCAAGAAAATAAGCTAGAAAAAAGAAGATATAGACTGTTTAAACAGCACTCCAAGACCCAGAGCCAGTAGTGGTCACCTCAAAAGGTTTAAATTGCATCAGGGGAGGTTCATATTTATTAGGAAAGAAATTTTATCCCTGCAAGAGTGATCAGGCATTGGAATGAGTTGCCCAAGGAGTTGGTGGAGTCTCTGGAAGTGTTCAGGAGGTGTCTGGATGTGGCCCTTGTAGTGATGATGGTGGGACTGGGTGATGCTGAAGGGCTCTTTCTACCTTGATTCCATGACTCTGGGATTCTGTGGTTGGGGACATGGGTGGTGCCATGCCATGATGTGCCACAGGCATCTCCCATTGCTATGGAAGAAGTTGGATTTCATCCAGGTGGTCAGAGCAGCTGCCTTTCCCCACACTTGCTGCAGGGAACTGTGGTGGGATTAAAGCTCTAAAACTTCTCCAGAGACCCAAATCCTGACTCCACTCCTTTTGGGGTGGTTCTACAGGCAGCAAAATGCAGCTGGGAGTGAGAGGGTTTAGGGCCAGCCTGGGTTTGATGGGAATGGTCTCTGTGGCTGAACAATTTTTGGTGCCTGTGAGGACACACACCAAGTGAAGTTCTCCCTCTGTCCAGCTCAAGAAGACACCGCTCCCCAAACGAACGATTAATGCCTGAAAAAAGCCTGAAAAATGGCTCTCCCTTTGACCTTTCCAAGGTTTGTCATTTAGTTGACATACCCATTACCTCCAAAATCAAATGTGTTTGTCTAAACATTATTCTGATGTTTGCTTTGGGCCCCGAAGGTCAGACAGCTGACCACTAACTCGCTGACAGTGATCAATTCAGGCTGAAATCCTGTCACTGGGCCTGTTTATTCCACGATCCATCTCTGCTTTGCCAGCCTCCCCCGCCACTTTCTGCTGTTGAGGCGCTTTTAAACCTAACAATAATCCAATTTGGGATTGATCAATGGCAGCGTGTGGTCAGTAAGCAAAATGACAAAGTCTGCGTGCGGCCGCTGACCACAGGCTGGGGGTGTTTTACATGGGGCTGATTGCAAACTTAATGTATGGAAATGGCTCCCAACCACAGCCCTTCCAGCCAGGAGGAGGAGGTGGCAGCCAGGATTTGTGTGCTTGGGGCTGACACTTCTCCTGAGCAGCAAATCTGGCTCCTCAGGCAGCTGCCCATCCTTGGTCTGAGGCAAAAACATTCCCAACAGGCAATGGCAATGTCCTGGGTTTGGGTGTGGTGCTTTTTCAACCAAATTCTGCTGTGAATTCAGCTTTGTTGTTGGGAAAAGTTTGTGGTAATTGCTAGGAATATCTGAGTAGAAAAAAGGCCACAAAGTAACAAGAGGATAGAGGGAAACTTTCTAATTCTCAGGGTTTATAGGATCTTTATCTAATGGGAAGGAAGATGAAGTAGCACAGGGTTGTTCCCTTCATTTTAGACAGGTGATAAGAATAGTGCCATGAAAGGAAGAGGAAAAAAAACAAATTAGAAGCTGCTTTCTGGGCCTGCATGGAGCACAGGTTGCCCAAATCATTCCCAAATGTTCTAGTGCCATTTGGCACTGGCACAGATTGCCCAGAGAGGACTTAGGGACCTTATAGAGGACCCTAAAGCCCATCCAGTGCCACCCTTGCCATGGGCAGGGACACCTTCCACTGTCCCAGGTTGCTCCAAGCCCTGTCCAACCTGGCCTTGGACATTTCCAGGGATCCAGGGGCAGCCACAGCTTCTCTGGGCACCCTGTGCCAGGGCCTCCCCACCCTCCCAGGGAACAATTCCTTCCCAATATCCCATCTAACCCTCCCCTCTGGCTCTGGAAAGGGCTCTAAGGCCTCCCCAGAGCTTCTCTTCTCCAGGCTGGTTTATCCCAACTCTCTCAGCCTTTCCATCAAGGGTTTTTAATCAAGCTTTCCAACCAGGAGATGATAGTGAGATCCTTTCAAAATACTGAAGGATGAAAAAGAGGAGTGAAGTGCAGTGAAAAAATGCAGTGAAATCAAGACTGCAGAGCAGGAAAAGCTTCTTCCCCCAGAGGTGCTGGACACTCCCCAGGCTCCCCAGGGAATGGGCACGGCCCCAAGGCTGCCAGAGCTCCAGGGGCGTTTGGACAACACTCCCAGGGATGCACGGGATGGGATTGTTGGGGTGTCTGTGCAGGGCCAGGAGCTGTACTGGATAATCCTGTGGGTCCTTTCCCACTCAGGATATTCCATGGTTCTGTGATAAGCTGCTGTTCTGTGCCTTGGCTGCAGTTTCCACCCTCAGGCCCTCCAGCAGTTCTGGAGCCGGGTCCATGGCGTGTCCCTTCCTTGTAATAATAATGCAGGAGAACTTCCCTCCTGGCAGCTCTCCAAGGACAGTTGGGAACATGACCTCTTACATGTGCCACAAACCTAAACAGATCTTGGAGTCTCTGTTCCAAAGGACATGCCACCATTAATGACAGGAGAGGGTGCCTTTGGTGTCGTTTTGTCTGGATTTTGGTGAACTGCTCCTGCCCCTCCTTCCAGCTCCCTGTCTCTGCGGAAGACCTGAGGACACGTCAGTGACTCCAGACATATGACACAGAGGTTGGTGACAATTTCAGCAGCCTTGGGACTTGATGACACCAATCTTTTGTTAGCAGACTGGGAGATTTTCAATCTTACATCTTCCTGTGGATGATTTTGTTCTGCAGGATGCTGGAAACTCCTCCTGAGAAGGGCACCAAAATTCCCTGGGGTTTTATGGACCCTTGACTCATTCCTTTCTGCTGAAACTGCCTTTTTATTGTGCTTATTTAATACTGCAAAATTTATGAGGCAGACTTGAGTCCTGATGCTGCAGCCAAGCTGAGGGACAGAATTCCAGGTCTGGCAGATTTCCTCTTTTGCTATTGTTTCTCCATCCTCCTTTGTCTTGGTGAGGAGCAAAGGAAAAACTGCCCTTCCAACAGGCACTTCCAATAAATACATCCTTAAGATCATCTTTTAAATCTCTTGTATTCTATTCTTCTTTTTGCCTAACTCATCTTTCCTCCCTATCCTCATTCCACTTGAGGGAACCATTCCATGCCATTTTGTTTGACAGGAGGGAAAACTCTTTTGCTTTTGATGGGATAAAATAGAATTAATGTAATATTTTAGCTTCCTGCTAGGATTCCAACTGCAGGTACTCTGAGATGCTGGAAAGCAAATGATCTGGAGATAATTTGACTTGAGGATGGATATGAAACTCCAGTTCAGGGGGATAGGAGTTTTGCTTCTGAATTATGTTGTTCCAAGCCTGGCCTTGGACACTTCCAGTGATCCAGGGGCAGCCACAGCTTCTCTGGGCAACTTGTGCCAGGGCCTGCCCACCCTCACAGGGAAGAATTCCTTCCTAATATCTAAACTAACTTTCTCCTATTTCAGTCTGAACCCAAATTTGAACCCAAAATGAAGTTGAGCATTGATGTGCACGATCTGTTGCTCGTCTAAATTTCTTTTGTTCTTCACTTTTGAGCGCAGTTCTCTGATTGACAAATCCAGATAATGCTGCAGCACGGAAGATTTGGATTCATCTCAGCTGAGCTCATTTAAAGCTGGGCTCAAATCACGTTTTCACACCTTCCTCCTCCTCAACAGACATTGGTTTGTTGTTAAAATAATAACACATCTCAGCAATATAATCTGCCTCTAATAGCTTGTTCAATAGATTTTTAGAATGTAATTAAAGCATATCAGTCCAGTGACAGCAAATTGATGACCTTTTAATTATTTCAGAAGAGCTGAGTGCACAATCCTTTCTCACACACCTGGAGAAAACAGGGAATGCTTTGTGAATGAATTATACATTTAAATATGGCAAACTCCTTTTGTTTCTCAGTTTTAACCAGGTTATTCAGCTCTTGCTGTGCACCAGGGGGATGTGGAGAGATGTCCACTCTGTCCCAACATTTCCTTAGGACATTTGTGCAGCTGAATCCTTCAGATCCTGGAAACAGTGTGAGCTCCATGTGAGATGATTAAAATCCCAGATAACAGTGGATGCCCAGGAGGATCAGCTCAATGTTCCAAACCCAAAGCAATGAAGATTTTGTTGGGCATTTGGTCTTTGTCATCTGCTTGGATAAGTGGGGAGATGATGCCCATGAATTCAGACCATTCCCAATGAGGCTGATCTGCACAACTGATTCCCAAAACCCCTGGGAAGCCAGTGGGCTCTGTGCTGATGTGGGAATTACTGCAGAAGGAGTAACAGAACAAGTCTTTCAAACACTTTGGGGAATAACATTCCCTGAAACAAAACTGCTTCTGAAGGCTTTGCCTCATCAGCCTTTGACCCAATAACCAAGTGCAGGGAGGGAGGGGGGGATTGTATAAAGCTGAAAAAAGCCTGAATGTGGGAGATGATGCCTTTTTCCCCCCTTAATGAAATTAAAGCCAGCTAGTTAATCTTTAGCAGGATTTTTAGTCATTAATTCCAGAAAGAAGCAGGGCTGCTTTATAACAAAGCACCTCAAGTAAGTGATCTTGATTTATTGTTGTGCAAGGGGAACGTACACTGGGGCTCAAGTAGCTTTTTATAATTGAATCAAGCTTATGATTCTCTGTCAAATAGCACATTTTGGGGTTGTTCTTGCTGAGTTTTTCCCTTTTTTTCTCTCTTTCTCCTGGCATTTCCAGCAGTTTGAGTGTTTCCACTGCTCCATTCATGTCAAAGATTTCCATTAAGGGGGTGCCTTTATGATGATAGAGACTTTTAGCTTTCTTTTAAGTGCTGAGAAAGGGGCAAGAGGCCTTCGATGAAGGATGATCCTCAGGCACTTTTACACATCCAAACCCCAGGGATAGAGCAGACCCAGAGACCAAAAAATTCCAGGGTTTCCTATAAAACTGCAAAGCACCCCAAGGAAAGGCGCCCATCTTGCTGTGCTTATCCTTGGTGAAAAAGCATGGATTAAACCATTCCAGACCTCAAACCCAGACATTTTTAAGAAGAACAACCCAGTTTGTGCCATTTCAGAACAGTTATCTAATTCATAAAGTTCTGTTGTGAGTTAGACCCTTCTTTTGGCCAATGCAAAGCTTTCAACTAAAATGGCTCCACAAGGAAAAACATTCCCTACTTTGTTCCAGCCACTTGGCATTTCTTTTTCCACCAAAGGCAGCAAACTGCTACCCACAGCTCCTTGCCCAAACCAGAGGGTCTCCACTTCAAACATGACCAGCTGTGCCCTCCGGAGCTGCCACAATTCCCAACAGATGCTGGAATGTCCATACCCGGCATTGTTTGGATTAAGGCTGTGTATGAGTAATACTCCACTAGGACTTGCAAGCAGCCAAGCTGGGAAAATTCAGTGACAACACCAAAATCCACAGTTCTTGCCACGCTTAAAGGGTGGTGCACAATGGGATGCCCCCACCTGAGCATCCTCAAAACATAAAGAACGACATTTAATCAGCATAACATTTTTTCCAGCCTTCTGAATCCCCTTGCTTTTATTAATGCTTTTTGACCTGAGCTTCTGTGGTTTAATTTCCTGTAGCTATCAAGTAACAGTGAATCAAGCAAAGACCTTAACCCTGGGTCCCTTTTGCATTTAAAGCTGCCTGGGTTTGACAGTGTTGAGACTGGTGTTAATCCCCCTCCCTTCTTCCCCTTCCTCACTTCATGTTTGCTCGTTTTTGTACAATATCAACCTACACCTCCCAAGCTTTGCTTATGCACTGGGAGGCTTTTGAATACCAACACCATGACAAGGAAAACAAGTTTATAGCTATAGCCAAATATGATTTGTTTTGCCCAAGTGCTCTGGGGCTGCTCTGGGCAGAACCTCTTCCCTCCCCAGAGCAGTGAGAACCTCTTGTGAGGCAGAGGATGCACAGCGTTGTTACATCTTGCTTAATCTTTCCTTTCCTTTCCTTTCCTTTCCTTTCCTTTCCTTTCCTTTCCTTTCCTTTCCTTTCCTTTCCTTTCCTTTCCTTTCCTTTCCTTTCCTTTTCCTGCCTGCATTTCTTCCATCGGCCTTTTGGTGTCATTCTGTTATTAACATGGAGAGTGAAGAGCCTCGTAAATGCTTCTTTCTCATTTTGAGAGCAAGGCAGAGCTGGGAGCAAATAATTCCTCCTGCAAAGGCATTGAGGGTGAGTTAAGGATGGAGTTAAACCTCTACACCGGGTTCAGACCCTACTAAAATCCCTAAAAAAGGTGTTTCCAACACTTCCAGGCAGGAAGGTGAGTTCATGTTTAGGTCAGTGATGCTCAGCTATAAATGAGATTTGGTAAAAGGTTCAGGAGATCAGACCTGGTGCTGCCTTGGCTCTGTCCAGGTGCTGGAGAGGGTTTGGAGGAGAAGCCACATGAGGAATGACTGAGAGCACGTGGAATGTCCAGTTGGAGCAGAAGACACGGAGGGCAGAGCTCCCCGGGGGCAGCTCCTCCCAAGGGACACTCCAACCTCTGCTCCCTGTGACCTGACAGGACCCAGGGCATGGCTGGAGCGGTGTCAGGAGGGATTTAGGTTGGATATCAGGAAAAGGTTCTTCCCCCAGAGGGTGCTGGGCACTGCCCAGGCTCCCCAGGGAATGGGCATGGCCCCAAGGCTGCCAGAGCTCCAGGAGCTCCCAGGGATGCCCAGGGTGGGATTGTTGGGGTGTCTGTGCAGGGACAAGGGCTGGACTCAGTGATCCTTGTAGGTCCTTCCCACTCAGGATATTCCATGATTCTCTTCTATAGAGAAACCTCTGAGGGCAGATGTGTTGGCAGATGTGGTGGCACAGAACACAGGGGTTAGGGAAGGAGGGCACAAATCCTGCCTGGAGCAGGGCTGGGCTGCAGTGGCATCACCGGAAACCTGAGCGGGCAAAAAGAGCAGGAATTCAACATCCTGCTGGGAAATAGAACCTGGAACTGAGGTCTAAGAGGTGACGGCATGGAATTGTCTGTGTTCCCAGGACCCTGGAAAACTGTACTTGGGACACTCCTGGTGGAGAGAAGATTGGCAGGACAGGGCTGAGAACACAGGGGAACAAATGAAAATGTAGGGCTGTACCAACAACTGATGTTTTGTAGTGTTTCGATTGGTCTGGAAGAGAAAAATGAGTTGATTGGAAGTTTTCATAGCAATTTTCATAGCAATTAAATTTTTAAAAAGGCAGATTTACCATTTCCTCTTATCCAAGAGAAAATATTCCAGCACTCAGAAATGCGTGTGCATGGGGGAGTAGTGCAGAGTTCTGCAGGATTTTACCTCTTGAATTAAAAGATTTTTTTTTACTTTTAGCTGGTGTAAATGAATCAAGTTCATACAGTGATTGTCCTGGAGCAGGTGGGTCATGGTTACATGGACAGATCCAACCAGGATCCGCAGATTTGGACTGCAGAGGAATTGCACAACTCTTGGCATGTGAAATATCCAATGGCTCTTTCAGGATCTACAAAATCGGGAGGCACTTGAGAAATGCTAATGCAACCCTGCCAGCCAGTTTGAAAGGAATAATTCCTTTTCTGTGGAGTTATCCTGCAGTTTGCCCTCTTCCTGAAACCTGCTCTGCCAGCTAAAGGCATGCAGCAAAGTGTTCATTTGTGGTAAAGCATAAAAAAGTGTTTTTCTTTAATGAGCTTTCATGAAAACATAATTTTCCTTCCTGTGAGTACAAACAGTTATTTATGACCACTGTAAGGGCTCTGCTTGAATGCATGAATTAAGTAACACCAGGAAGGGCTTCATTTTCCTTCAGACTTTCATTAAATGTTTCTAGAAAATTTGGAAGTATTATAAAAATTGTTCCATTCTTCCTTCTCTTCCCCTCCTCCCTTTGGGAATAAATCTGTCTCTAGGAATAGGAAGGAAATGGATACAGTTGGATAGCAGACACCACATTCTGCAACATATCAGAATAACATTGCTAAGGAAATAAAATGGAAAAAAAACACCTTTAAGGAACTTGGACATATTTGCATTTTTGCTGCCTTTATTTCACAATCCTGTTGGATGATATCCTCCTTTTCTTGAAACTGAACATGGTGGAAAATACTTAATTATGAGAATCTTTTTTAAAAAATAAGGATTTAGCCTTCAACCATCTCAGCTGGTGCCTTCACCTAGTCCAGGGCTATCAGGGACAGGGTCTGTAGACTCCTCTCCATGCCCATCCCAGTCCTGCAGAAATTTCTTGCCTTTGCTGAGGAATTTCTTCATGGAAAGAGTTGTTAAACATTGGCAGGGGCTGCCCAGGGAGCTTTGCAGTGCCCATCCCTGGAGGTGCCCAAGGAAGGCCTGGCCATGGCACTCAGGGCTCTGGGCTGGGGGACAAGGTGGGGATGGGCACAGCTTGGGCTCCATGGGCTGGTTGGACTTTTCCAGCATTAATGAATCTGTGATTCTATAAAACATTTTGGATTTATTTATCTTTTGATTTTGAGGTCTTTCCTCCAGCCCTTCAGACCCTTTGATGCCGATCATGTGCTGACCACTGATGTGTTCTGCCAGAGGGGTTTTTTGTTTCTTATTCAGCCTGATTTTGAGTGATTTTTCTGTCTGATTTCTGAGTTCTGTCAGCCTGCAGGAAGAATAAAACACGGGGCTTTTTAATCCTGTACCAAGGTGCTGGCCCCTTTCCATCAACCCTATTCTCCACAGAGACACAAGACAGAAACCTTTTTTCCCGAACCAATTCTAAAGTATAAAGTTTGGTTTGAGGTTTTATGCTGAGGTTTGGAGTGAGTCACATTTTGCCAACAGGTCTCCTCAGTCTCTGCAGAGTTCCACCACCTATTTAAGGTAGAAATACCCAAGCTAGTACATAATGCATGGGGCCTGCATGCTCCAAACCACAAGTGGCTCAAAAAAGCCAGAGCGATGAATCCTGCTGGGAAAGTTCAAAATAATGAAAGAACAGCCACTTCTTGCTGCCTGTGACAGCTCTGTTTGTGATGCCAAGTCACCCGGGGAATATAAAACTAAAATATAGTTTAATCAGAGCTTTCAATCAGCGCTGGGTACTCAGAGGTTGTGGCAGTGCCTTCTGCTGGGATTTCAGGGCTGTTGATCTATAGGAAAATGTGGTGCCTGTTTAGAATCTTTCTTTGGATTCTTTTCTTATTCTCTTTCATAGAATCACAGAATGTAGGTGGGAAAAGCCCTCCCAGCCACTGGAGCCCAAGCTGTGCCCATCCCCACCTTGTCCCCAGCCCAGAGCCCTGAGTGCCACGGCCAGGCCTTCCTTGGGCACCTCCAAGGATGGGCACTCCAAAGCTCCCTGGGCAGCCCCTGCCAATGTTTAACAACCCTTTCAGTGAAGAAATTCTTCCTGATGTCCAACCTGAACCTCCCCTGGCCCAGCCTGAGGCCGTTCCCTCTGCTCCTGTCCCTGTTCCCTGGGAGCAGAGCCCGACCCCCCTGGCTGCCCCTCCTGGCAGGAGTTGTGCAGAGCCAGCAGGGCCCCCTGAGCCTCCTTTGCTCCAGGCTGAGCCCCTTTCCCAGCTCCCTCAGCCCCCCCTGGGGCTCCAGCCCCTTCCCCAGCTCCCTTCCCTGCCCTGGACACCTCCAGCCCCTCCAGGTCTCTCCTGCAGGGCCCAGAACTGGACCCAGCCCTGGAGGGGCCTCTCAGTGCCCAGCACAGAGGGACAATCCCTGCCCTGCTCCTGCTGGACACACAATTCCTGACCCAGCCCAGGGGCCATCGGCTTCTTGCCCCCCTCGGCACCCCTGGGCTCATGTCCAGAATTGTTCAGATATGAATGAATCCATTGCTACCTTTCAGAACAGATAACCTGGAAAAGGTTCTTTTACATTTAAAAATTGTATTTTTTGAAAATCGCTAGAGTGTTCAGGATGACAAACACAAAGCAGCAAGAAAAACAAAGGAGGAAAGTGTGGTGGTAATGGGAACAGACACTTTTTTCCACGCTCCTTAAGTAAAACAAAAGCAGCTGCTACTTTTTTGTGGAATGGTTTCTCTGATTGGACTGAACCTGCTCTGTGCTGTTCTTCTGCTCTAATGGGGGCAAATCAAATATTCCCCTGGATCACCCAGGGGAGCAGTTACCCAGCCCCTCTTAATTTGAGTGATCTTTAGATTTCTTCCATGAGGTTCTGAATCAGACAAAGTGCTCAGAGTCAGCTCTTATCTCTCCATAGTAAATAAGGCTGAAATTTAAAAAAACCCATTAGCAATCAATACAGCTGGGAGATTTAATTTCCAGCACATGCTTGTTTGGTTTTATTGGTACATATCCCAAGAGTTCCAAGGGATTATTTCCTTATTATCCCATTTTTGGGTGTAACCTGCCCCTCTCTGCTCTTGTGGTGCTGCCACCTCGTTGAAGGGTTGGAGGACACTGGTTTTACTGGGACAACTGGGATGTTTTGGGGTAGAACACCAAGGGAAAGATAAAAAGGAATGGCTGGAGCCCTCCCTTGGGATGGGAAATATTCCCATTCTGCCAGCTCAGGAGTCAGAGCCAATTCACTGCTCTGAGCTTTCCACTGGAGAAGAAAGGCAGGAGATGCTCCAAACCCAGCTCCCTCAGAGTTGCTCTTCAGGATAAAAATGCAGCTGCTCAATGGAGTGGTTTAATAATAAACTGAATTTTCTGTACCTTTACAGACCAAACAGTGCCGGGGTGGATGTTGGAATTGCTCATCCCTGTCATTCCCTACAGGGAGAAAAACATCTTGGCTCAAAACAATGGAAATAATCAGAATTAAAACAAACAAGAAAACCCCATCCCAAAATAAAATATTTTAGGAGATAATAGTGAATCTGGTGGTTACTTTGTTCTCTAACTTTAGGGGTGTAGTTGCCTGATAACTGTGGTCAATCTTTATATTTTGCAATGAGAAATTGGGTTTGCCGTGGTGAGACTAAAAGCAGAAATAAGGTTAATGAATCAAGAGTGAAAGCTGCTTTTTTTCCCCCCCAGAAATACCCAAAACTGCTTGTGATGTGTCTTGGAGTGTCTCCTGTTAAGCAAAACTTGTTTCACTCACAAAAATCTGAACACTGGTGGTCTCAGTGAGATTCATGAACAGGATTTGGCTTTAATATCCAGCAAACAATGTGAAAACAAAGATTTGAGGTTTAAATGTGAAAGTAAAAAGTCACTAAAATGTAGTGATTTACCTATTTTGTATTCTCTGAGGGAGTATTGTGAAAACGAAACAAAATGACCCAAAGTAAAACTCAGTTCATATGAAGTCTCTCTGTAAGTTCACAGACTCAAAACAAATATTCTCTAAATAAACAAATAAACAAAGAAACAAATAAATAAAAATATTAATAAATGTTCTTGCTGCACATTGACAGTGCTGTAAATAGGGGGATATTAATGCAATAAATCAAACACGTCTAGAAAAATATTTATTTTAATCAACACAATTTTAAAAAGCAAATAATGTCACAGAGTCCACAGAAATTTTGTCCAGACCTCATAATTTAAAAATCCAACTAAAGCAGTGGCTGTGCTGTGGTTTAGGCGGGGTCTAGGTTGTTATCAGTTATTAATTAAGCAGTAATAAATATTTTTTCCATGTACTTAGCAGACCAGTAGACAGAATTCCCTCAGAAATCACCCTTAAACACCAAAAAATTCAAGTATAAAGCACCTACTGTGAAAATCCCCTTTTTAAATTGCTATCACTTATTCTGACCCCTAAAATCCTTTTTTTTTTTTGGATTTACAAACAGCACAGACTGCAAGAGGCATCCCAGAGCCTGGAATGGCAGTGGGGATGGATTTAAAAGGAATTTTTCTCGGAGTGATGGACAGAGCAAACATATAAAGGACGAGGAATGTTTAATTGTGGCTTGAAGTGAGTATGAATTACTTATCAATATGGTCAGGATTTTTCCTGAAAGACTTCTCAGCCATGAATACCTTGGATTTCACTTGTTCATTGGGAAGCAGAATTTACTTTTAACTTCTGCTTTTAATTAAATTCAGTATTTTGTGTTAATTATGCATGAATTATCATATTTATACTGTCATAAAATGTTTCAAATCTACCTCAAAACCACTGTGGATTATCAAAAATCAGTTTTATCTGTTTGTGGTCTTTAAATCTAAACCAGGTAAGATGACACAGTGAAAAAAATTAATAAAACAACAACAAAACCCTGAATAAAAGGGTTCTTAATTTAATTAAAATTCAAACCCTAAATAGGCATGAGTATAAAATAATCCCTAACAAGGTTTAAGTTTGCAGCTGATAATAAGGGAAATGCTGGAAGTACCCTTAGAAATCAGGATTAAAATTTAACATGATCTTGGTAAATAATATCTATAATCTGAAGGAAAAAAAAAAGGATTTTAATGGTTTTTTTAGCCAAGGATAAAGTTCCTGGGCTAAAACATTTTATTACATTCTCATTCTCAGCCTCTTCCATGATAAATTGAATTTTCCAGTTTTACCTCCTCAGATTTAGGGGTACAAGGTGACTCTTTCCACTGAGGACCCTCCTGTTGGGATTTTGATGTCTCAAACAGGGAAATCAAATTGATCTCTCAATAAAATTAAATTCATAATTCCACATTCTCTCAAATCCCTGCAATTTTACAATCCAGAATGATCAATACTGCCATTATGTGGCTGTAATTTCTTGCAAAAACCAATTTGCTATCTTTCAAAATTGCTGCTTATCCTGAAAGTTTGAGAGATACCAACAATTTTGTTCAATATTTTGAATGAATGGTTTTTATTCATAATACTTTGAATTAAGAATTTTGTTGAATAGTTCACATATTTATCATTTTCACTTTATTACTGAGGTACACTTAGCAGACACAGCCAGAGCCCTGCTTTTATCAAAGGGTTTTAATATTTTGGAAAGGAATTAGCTAGTAACAACAATGGCAATGGGATAAATGTAAAGAAATTTAATTTATTTTAAGAAATAAATGTATTTTTAGGTGGAATTCTGGTGAATAAAACCTGCAGGGTGGGACCTCACTGGAGAATAAATGGTAAAAACACACAAAAAATTGGTTATAATAATATATATTTCAGTGTAATGCTATTTTTTTTGGCATTTTTGAGGGTTTAGAAGGAGGCACAACTTTGTAGAAGGACAAAGATGCAGCTTCATCCTGGAAACTTCAAAATCTTCCCCCAAAGCCTTTGTTTGCCCTAATATTCCATAATGTCAGGCTTTTAGAGTCAATAACCCATTAGTAATCAAGAGATGTATCATTTATTAATTATGCCCTGTATTAATATTTAATCCTTTGGGTTGCCGAGCATATTTCTAAATCTACTTTTTAATTACATTTAAAAAAAGATAAATCTTCAAGGCAACCATTAGAAAAGTCATTTTTCTGTGCATTATGACTTCAATTACTTTGGAACAGCTGTCTGGGAACTCTCTGGGATGGAGCAGCACTTGGTAAAAGGGGCCATCTCAGCTCCTCGTTCTTTTGAAAGCTTCACTGGAGATTGGAGCAAAGGGAATGGTCCAAAGAATTTCCTTGGAGCACTCAAGTACTCTGGAATTAGTCCTGGAAATGCGGTGCCAGGAGGAGGCTGCCAGGGATAAACAACCTCAGCCTCTACCTCGAGGTCTCAGGGATATTGAAGGATTTGCTGCCCCTGCGGCTGGGAATTGTGTTGTCCAGGGTTGGATTCCTCGGCTTGGAGCTGCCGGGGGGAATCAGGCAGTCGGGTCAGCACCCTTGAGGTGCTCAGATCATGGAAAAGTTTGGGTTGGAAGGACTTGAAGCTCATCCCATCCCACCCCTGCCATGGCAGTGACACCTCCCACTGCCCCAGGCTGCTCCCAGCCCCTCCAGCCTGGCCTTGGGCACTGCCAGGGATCCTGGGGCAGCCACAGCTTCTCTGGGCACCCTGTGCCAGGGCCTGCCCACCCTCCCAGGGAACAATTCCTTCCCAATATCCCATCCAGCCCTGCCCTCTGGCAGTCAAACCATTCCCTGTGTCCTGTCCCTCCAGCCCTTGGCCCCAGTCCCTCTCCAGCTCTCCTGGAGCCCCTTTAGGCTCTGGAAAGGGCTCTGAGGTCTCCCTGGAGCCTTCTCCTCTCCAGGTGAGCCCCCCCAGCTCTCCCAGCCCCTGTGGGATATTGGGGAGCCTGTTCAGCAGGGCTGGCAGCCCCTCATGGCTCTTCCAGGTGGAAGGACAGAGTGGTATGAAATCCAAGGTCTTGAGTCCTGGGCAAACTTCCTGGGAAGGCAAAGCTTTCCTGCACAGCCTTCACAGATATTTTATTCATAATAAAACCCCCATCAAGCTCAGCATAGCAATAATCCATGCCCAGAGAAGCTGTGGCTGCCCCTGGATCCATGGCAGTGCCCAAGGCCAGGTTGGAGGGGGCTTGGAGCAACCTGGGACAGTGGAAAATGTCCCTGCCATGGCAGGGGGTGGGATGGGACGAGCTTTAAAATCCCTGTATTTGATAACCAACCTCTGATTATTGGGGTATCAATAAAGCAAAAAGTTTGTTTGAAAGTTGTGGATCTTGAGATTTTCTATTTTTGTTCAACAATTCCAGGAACAGCCTCTGGAAATGAATCCCTTCAGTCACAGAGGGAGTTGTCTAAGAAGAAAAGTAATTTTTATGAACATGATTTATTGGAGAATTCCACTGAATTAGGAAGGACAACCAGGGCAGTTAAAGATGAATTGTTTGCAGGGTTGAGGGCAGGTTACATAAAGAATATACATTAAATCCCAAAGGCAATACTCTTACTAGGAGCATAATGGCCTTAACTCAGTGAAATTATTTCTGCTTTACAGCCCAAACCAAGACAGAGAAGTTTTGAATGTGTTTCCATGAGGCAGAAACGCTCCTGAAATAAAAAGGTGTCTCAAGCCTGAAGCCTTGGATATTGCAGATGACCCAGGGAATATTTAATATTGAGCTCAAACCCAGACAGAAACTGCAACAAAGAAATTTTGCACCTCATTCTCTGCAAATATTTACATTCAAATCCAAAGTTTTTCATTATTTCCTCTACTTTAAACCACAACAGATTCTCTCTTTTTTCCAAATAAGGCATAATTAGCACCAAAAAAAGTCTTTGTGAAGATACTTCAGTTGGATGTCATTTATGTCACCAAAAGAAGATTTTCCTTTCACATATTTAAAGAAAAAAAAAATCAGGAAAGAGGTGGAATTTGTGTCAATCTACATAAAAATTATCAGGAAAGAGGAGGAACTGTTCCTATAATTTGCATATTATTATAACAACTGCTTTTAAAATTCCATATGGGTGTTTATATTTGTTTTCTAGATTGAATCTCCTGGAATGCAGAGCTTGTCCAGGCTGGATCCTACCACAGCCCCTGGAAAAGGACAACCCTTGTGCAGTCCAGGCCTCCTGGGGTCAATTCCCTTCTCCCAACCCTCTTTATTGCCCTCCACAACTTCTCTTTCCCTCCCTTTTCCCACGTGGGCCTATTAATTTCTGGAGTGATGGGGAGTCATTTAATGATCCCGATGATGGGAAGAGTGCCATGCAAGGATCCAGGCAGGATTTCCCTGGGGAAAAGTCAGAATGAGGCTCTGGAGATGCTTCTGCCTGTGGACTGGGGGAATTTTGTCCCGAGGAATGATCCTGGCAAGGTGATGCTCAGGAAGAGCCTCTTCCCAAGCCCAGCAGGGAAAACTTGGGATTGTTAACTTGTCTCCTGACTGGTCCTTCCTGTGTTAATGCTGTGCACACCTGAGAGAGGAAAAAGTCGAAATATTTCTCCATTATATCCAGCATTTTATCTGCCTGATAAAGAGAAAAGCGGATTTTTCCATTAAGCTGGGCAACAGCTGGTTCCTGGAGTTTTCACATTAAAGGAATGAAGCATTATCCCAAAGACATTCTGGTACAAAAGGACTCTAATCAATGCTGAGAACATTGGTTATAAATTATTCAGAATTTGTGAGAAACCACTCAGACCTCCAAAAGACCCAAACCCTCCCAGAGAGCAGCTGGAGATGACCGTGGCACTGCCTCACCTGGGAAGTTCCAGGTGAATTCCATCTTGGAGCACCCAGATGCAGGACAGAAATGCCTGTTTGAGTGGATTCTAAGGAATAAATCACCAACCTGATCACTTGTTGTGCATTCTTCCTTCACCACATGTTAATTTTTAATGAGAGCATTTCAAAATAAAGGCATAATGTGAGTCATAAATCACCACTAAACCACTTTGGGTTGGATTAGCTCAGGGCAGATGAGACTTAAACCTTTCTCCCATTAGCAGGGAATATGGGAGCCTTCTCCACACCACATTTCCTCTATTACTTCCATCCTAAATTGTGGAAATGTGGGAAGCAAAGCCAGTTCCAATCAACCTCGAGGTCACTGTTTATTCTCTTAATTGAATGATGGATGCTAACGAGGGAGGATTTTTAGCACTTTTCTGACAGCTGTGGGGCATTTTGCTGTGACTTGGGGTTATCAAAGCAGAGCTGGAGGCACAGCTGGGATGAGAAGTGGAAAGGGAAGGGGGTGGGAATGCAGGGAAAGGAATAGGGCTAGGCAAGGGTGGATATTGCTGGGTTTTTATTCCCAGAGTCATTGGGGTTAGAAAAGACCTCCAAGACCATCAAGTCCAATCCGTGATTGATCCCAATCCCGTCACCCAGCCCAGAGCACTGAGTGCCACATCTGTTAAATAATTAAAAAAATAAAAAATTAAAAAGCCAGGAGTTGGACTCGATATTCTAGATGGATCCCTTACAACTCAGCATATTTTTGGATTCTGTGAGTTTATGATCTAATAATTCCTTGGACACTTCCAGGGATGGGGACTCCACCACCTCTCTGGGCAACCCTGTCCAACACCTGACCACCCATTCCATGAAGGAATTCCTCTTTTGTACATATATAATTCAGAATATGAATTTAGTGTTTTAAATTATTTTTTAAAATTCCTATAACCACCTTCATAGGATAAGCTGAGATTTTCTTCCTGCTGGTCTCTTCCCTGTGCTCTGAACATTTAAAAGAGTAACCAGGAGTAAATTCAAAGCAGATCTGGACTCCACAATCAAAGCCTCACACAGTATTTTTATTTTCAGGTGTCTGGAGATGTCACAGAACAACCTTTCCTTGCTGGACTTTCTGGGTAGGTCTCTTTGCAGGACACGGGACAGTCTGGACATGTCCAGGAATGACTATTGGTCCATCTTGACCAGAGCAGGAAATTATAAGAGATAAATAAAGATTATTTCTGCTCTCTGTAAACCTTCATTCTCCTAAATTTGGGGAGGTATCAAAGCTAAGAGTTTATCCCTAATGCTTTTGTCCAGTAGAAATGAAGGGTCAGCATTGGAATAATAACTGAAGCAATTCCCGTATTTCAAGAATTTACATAATAATTCCCTTGACAACTTTCCCCAAGTGTTTTCATCTCTGCTTCCAAGCAAGCAAAAATCCTGGGGCCCTAAACCAAAGATTGCCTCTTAATTGGGCAAAATATGATTTCTAATTACTTGTGCTGCATGACCTTAAGCGATGCAAAGGTTTGTATACTTATAACTGCATTCCCAGGTTTCTGAGGGACCTTGGGAATGCTGGATTGGAAATCAGGATTAGCAATAAGCAAATATGTAATTTTTAGGTTTAGAAAGGAAATCATGGCATTGATGTTTCGAAGAAAGAACAAATGTATATGTCTGAATACAGTCAGTATTCCCTAGTAGAGAGGGAGTTCTCAAGTTTCTGAGGAACTTTGGGAATGCTGGAGTAGAAATCAGTATTAGTAATAAGCAAAAATGTGATTTTGGGGTTTGGAAAGGGAATCACAGCATCAGTGTCTAGAGGAAAGAACAAATATATACCTTGGAATGCAGTCAGCATTCTCTAGTACAGAGGCACCAGGAAAATTTTCCATAGATCATCTGGTTACACATACTAATTAGGAAAATAACCATATCTTAATAAAATATTGTTTTGATGCCTTAAGAATGTGTTTAACCTCAGTCAGATCTGGGAAACAGCTTCCAAGTCGAGTTAATTGCAGCAAGAACTGAGGAGTCAAAGGGTTTTAAGATATTCAAATAACCACAAGAGCATTTGGTACAGGACCATCTCAACCTGACAGGATTTCCAGCTTCTCCTGGCAGCCCAATTTCCTGCTTTTGGGAAAAAGGGACTGACAGGCATCTTTCCTTCTGTGCTTGTTTTCCTGTGTGCTGTGGCACAAAGCATAAAAGCTTTGTTAGGGACGTAATTATTGTGTCTTCAACAGTTCCCTCCACCAGAGCAAACAGCTCCATCTTTTATTTATGCTGCCTGATTGTGAGATGTTAATTCCCAATATGAGATCTGCTCCAGACCTTCTGCTGTGCCCCAGCCTGGGCAGACAATGTAAGGTCCTTTCATGGAATGGCCTCCAGTGCTGAGTTTCTGTCCCTCACAAATTAAAGTGAGGAAAGGCTGGGAGAGCTGGGATTGTTCAGCCTGGAGAGGAGAAGCTTTGGGGTGACCTCACTGTGGCCTTGCAGTGCCTGAAGGAGCCACAGGAAACATGGAGAGAGACAATTTCCAAGGGATGGAGGGACAGGACAAGGGGGAATGGGTTTAAACTGAAATAGGGCAGGATTAGATGGGATATTAGGAAGGAATTGTTCCCTGGGAGGGTGGGGAGGCCCTGGCACAGGGTGCCCAGAGAAGCTGTGGCTGCCCCAGGATCCCTGGCAGTGCCCAAGGCCAGGTTGGATGGAATTTGGAGCAGCCTGGGACAGTGGGAGGTGTCCCTGCCCATGGCAGGGGTGGAACTGGATGATTGCTGAGGTCCCTTCCATCCCAAACTGTTCTGTAACTCCATGAAAATGAAATTTGAAGAGTCTCAGGTGATTGGGCTCAAATCAGTCACTGGAAAAATCCTGGGTCTTCAGCTGTCCAGCCTTGTCTGGTGTCCTCACCCCTGCTCATATCCTAAATAGACTTAGGGATTGAAGGAGTGACTTTCCCAGGCACAACAAAGAGGCCTGTTTGCAATTTTGGGAGCACCCAGGTGCCTCCCTGAAGAGCCCTTTTCAGCCCAGCCAGGCTTTTTCTGCATGGCAAGGGCAGCTCCAGCTCCAGGCTGGCCCCATGGAGCATCCTTGGGAAGAGGGGTTGATGACAAATTCATACTGGCCACCGGCAAGAAGCAAATGTGGAATTTTTCTTTGCTCTTTTGGCTTGGATTTGTTGGAGCAACAAAAACTTAGTCCAAAGGTTAAGTGAAGTGGACTAGGAAACTCTGGTTTTGGATCAGGTGTGAATAGTGGTACTGCAAGTGTGTTGTAAAGTTATGAAACAAATAAAAATCAATTATTTTTCAGAAGGTGGTCTGAAACAATTAATGAAGATGTCATTTACCTCCATGTAAAATTAAGTTACTGACTGAAATGCTAAAGAGTGCATACATTGCAAAACCCCTCCAAAACTCCTATAAAATAGATGAAAAGTCAGATTTCTTTCAGTATATTGTGCCTGACTTCTATTAAATCTTTTTTAAACAATACCTAATATGCAGCAGAAAACAATTTCAGGGAATACATCCCAGCACTGCCACAATTTTGCAGAAGGTTCTTTAAAATTGTATATTTTTTCGGGATAACTATTTTGAAAATGATTGCAGGAAGGAAATAAATTAGCAATTAAATTATCATGTTTTAGCATAACAAGCCATAAACTGTTTAACGCTGAGCTCCTGTGAATTAAAAGCCAGAGCAGCATTGGACAAAAGTCAAGGTTATGCTGACACATTTATTTCTCAGTAAATGAAGACTGTTTAGTTTTAATGCATTTGTGGTTAGCAAGAGTTTCAAAAGATCAATGTAAATTCATTTTGAACTAGTAAATAATGTCTTAATGAGCCTTCTGACAGCGGGCTTTCACACCTTGGGGTTCCTTACCTTTCAAAATGCCCAAAGGTGAGCCGATTTTTCCTGGAATTTCACAATAAACAAATAACATCAGGCAGTATTTTATGACCTCTGTCTGAAGTGTATTTGGGGGAAGTGCAGTTTGGGTTTAACAACTCCACTCAGTCCACAGAGTGTTACTGTTCTTCTCCTCCAAGGGCTTAACTCTGACTTGGGGTGAAAAAGAAGTTAAATGATCCTTTTTTTTTTTTTTTTTTTTTTAGAAACTGGCATTTATAACATTTTCTAACTAAAATCCAGATGCTCAGTTGTGGTGGTGGGGCTGTTGTGTGTTTCTACTGGTATTTAAAAGGTGAGTTCATCCTGGTAGGAATGAGGATTTGAGGTGGCATCGTTTCTCACAGGGGTAAGGCCACAAGGATGGCGCAGGTTGTCCCAAGAAGTTGTCACCCTGGGCTTTGAGACAGCCTTGATGGACAGGAGGAATCTGAGGCTTGCAAGAGGGAACATCACAGAATCATGGAATGGTTTGGGTTGGAAGGGACCTCCAAGATCATCCAGTGCCACCCCTGCCCTGGCAGGGACACCTCCCACTATCCCAGGTTGCTCCAAGCCCCATCCAACCTGGCCTTGGGCACTGCCAGGGATCCCGGGGCAGCCACAGCTTCTCTGGGCACCCTGTGCCAGGGCCTCCCCACCCTCCCAGGGAACAATTCCTTCCCAATATCCCATCCAGCCCTGCCCTCTGGCAGTGAGAAGCCATTCCCTGTGTCCTGTCCCTCCATCCCTTGGAAATTGTTTCTCTCCGTGTTTCCTGTGGCTCCTTCAGGCACTGCAAGGCCACAGTGAGGTCACCCCAAAGCTTCTCCTCTCCAGGCTGAACAATCCCAGCTCTCCCAGCCTTTCCTCCCAGCAGAGCTAGACCATGTTACTCAGAGCCCCATCAAACCCGGCCCTGAACATTTCCAGGCCTGGAATGTTTTTCCCCAGTGCAGCTTTAGGCCTGTGTGTGAAGGCAGCTGAGTTTAGGTTGAGCCCAGCAGCTCTCCCAGGGGTTCCAGTGAATTCCAGGGGCTGCTCATGGGACTGACAGTGTCCATTTGCTTTTGGACTCAGGGCACTGATCTGAGCCAACTCTGCAGGTCTGAAGGAAAAACAGGAAGCACAAATCTGCCATAAATTGTAAGAAAGTTCTAAAAATAACCCTTAAGCTTGCCTAGAATAGGTTTTCAAAGTCTGACACCTTGCAGCTTGCCAGATCTATATGGAAGGATTTTGGCAGTCAAATATATAGAAATATTCTCCTTCCTAATGACATCCAGCTCCCTTATTCCACCTCAAATAAAGTGGCAAGAATAATAAACTGGCTTTTAAAACTGTCATGTCCTTGTGACTGCTCCCCATCCTTGACCTCCAAGCAACATAATTCATAGGAAGGGATTGCTAAACCTTGGCAGGAAAAAAGTATTCCTTTGGCTCTCATCTCCTGGGGAACCAAGATGGTGTTTCAAGAGCCATTTTTCAGCAAAGAGACACATGTCTTCAAAATTCCTTCACTTTTGTTTCCTTTGGTTCCTCCTCCTGGGATGGGGGAAATGGAGCTCTTCCCAAAGCACCTGCTCTGAGGGCTTCAGGAAAGGGTTGTCAAAGGATTATCACAAATATTTGGATAAGATTCTTGAACACCTTTAGCAGATTTGGGATTGGGTCCTTGTTTCTCCAGGTGATCCATCCCAGGAAAGCTGATGTTCATGGGCAGTGACCCAGATGTAAAGCAGGGAAGGATCCAAACTCTGCACCTGAAAATGGAAATCTCTTGTGATTCACCAAATATGATTTTTAATTTATTTCTTTGTTTTCTTTTTTTTTTTATTGTGAGGGTGGTGAGGCACTGGAATAGATTTCCCAGAGAAGGTGTGGTTGCCCCAATCCTGGAAGTGTCCAAGGCCAGGTTGGATGGGGCTTGGAGCAACCTGGGATAGTGGAAGGTGTTGGGGGTGGGAATCAGATGATCTTTAAGGTTTTTTCCAGCCCAAAACATTCTAAATGTAGCAATTTAGAACAACTTTAAACAATTGTAAAGGTGCAACTGAGTGAAATACAGAGTTTTGACAATCAGAGCCTGAAACCAATTCTCCATTAAAAGAAAAAAAAAAAGCCAAAAAGCCCTCAACCTTCCAAAACTGGAAGGAAATTAATCAAACCAACCAACCTAGAACTTAGCAGGGACAATTAAAACCGAGTCCATAAAACTTTACAAGGAACTTCTCCAAAAGTGTAAAGAGAAGAAAGTCTTGAAGAGTGATCAAATATAACCCATGCCAGTAATTGCACTGAAAGAAAACAATTATCCTTCTGCAAGTGAACAAGTCCAGCCACCACCAGGGTGTTACAATAATAAGAATGCCCAGCAGTTCCAGCAGTCTTGCAGGAAAAGTTAAACAGGGGAAGTGATGTGGAAATGCTGGGTTATTTACCCAAATTCATTTTGTTTGAGGGATTTGCTCCCTCTGACCCTTAGCACCCTTTGCATGAGGAGAAGAATGAAGCTGTGTTTCAATTCCTTTCACAAATCCTTTTGTTTTATTTCTATTCAGTGAAGAATTAATGAGGTCTGCAGAAAATATTTTTAAGAAAATACCCAAACAGGCCTCTGGTGGTGTCTTTTTTTTTTTTTTTTTTTTTTTTGGTGCATTAATTTTGCATCTTAGATGAGATTGTTCAAAATTACACAGGGATTTAAGTTGCTGACAGTATAAAACCTCAAAAAAGACATTGGGCTATTAAGTGGTTTAAATAAGCACACAAAGGTTGGACTTGAAGATCCCAAAGGTCTTATCCCACCTAATTAATTATCTGATAAAGCAGCCCAAGATATGGCCACATTCTGAGACAAACCACACTTTGTGATCTTCAGAAGGCTTTGGACCAGGCTCTTTGTCCCTCTTAATTCTCCAGATCAACTCTTGATTTTAGTTGGTTCTGGATCAACTTAGATTATCAATCAATTAATCAATCAATTTAGTTGATTACCTGGGTCTCTGTAATCATTGATCCAAGAGTTCCTGTGTTTTTAGCAGCTTTCTGCCACTCCAGCTCTACCCTTGACGTGGATGTAGGATCTTGGACATGCCCCTGACTAGAACTGGACTTAACAAGACACCAGTGAATTTATTAATGAACTTGCCCAGAAGGTACAGGAAAGGGTCAGTCCTGCACTTTCCCCGAGACAAATTGAACCATAAATTTGACAAGTTTTTGTTGACATTAATTGGGTTACACTTGTGTAAGAAATTCTCCTTTCTTTGCTCATTTGTCTTGAGAGTTGTTTGCAGTGCCAAGTATTTCTGCCATGCCACTCACTCAGCCATGTGATTTCCAGGCTTAACAATGTCTCTGAGACACCACAGGCTCGAACCTCACTGTAGTTTATTGCTCCATGAAAAACAAAAACCTTCAGATATTTCACCAGACTGCTGCTCTCGGAGGGTCAAAGCCAAACTCCCATTTAAAGGAAATTTTCTCCCAGCCTTCTCCTTTTTTTTTTTTTTTAAAGTCCTTTATTCACATCTCAAAACCACTGGGCCTTGAACAAAAAGCTCCTTTCAGAACAGTCACTTCTGCTCAAGATTAAGTGCAGTGATTTATGACATTTATGTTGTGTTAGGCAGTGATCATTCAGATGTTAAATTAATGGACATTTCCTCACCAGTTCCTTGCCAGTTCCTGTGGTACTGTTAATGTCCCATTTGATCCAGAATACATGGAATAAACCCCTCACTGGCTCTGGAGAAATTCTCCTTTGTCACTGCTGTTAATCCCCAGGAGGGTGAGTTCCATGCCCAGCCCTGGGGGAGTTTTGCACCCAAAGCCTGTCAAAGGCAGTGCTTTGGGGATATCTGAACATTCCTGGGAGCCACTCCAGTGCAAAGATGGACAAATTGGTGGAAAAGCCTAAGAAACTAGGGATAGAAAAGCTGAAGGAACAGACTTTGGGCTTGAGTATTCCAATGCTGCACATTGTTCCAGCTGATGCCCCCTGGGATCTACAGAATCCTTCTTCAAGTTGTTGGAATGATGTTTCCTGCAGGAAAAGAGGTGCCGGAAGAGAGGCTGAGGCATTTTCAGGAATAAATGGGAAGAATTCAGAAAGAACAGTAAATGGAATTTCAGCTGCAGCATTTGTGAGCAAGATCCTGCCTTATGCAGAGCCACAATTGTGAAGTTTCCCCATTTTTCCTGAGGAAAATGTGGGAGCCCTTAAAGGAGTGTCCTGAGGGTCACTGATTATTACCTACAGCAGAAAAGTAGCCCATAGAAGGGGGCTAATTTTGGTTTTGCTGTTTTATTTTCCTTTTTTTATCATCTCCTTTGTTAAAACCACATTCTCCAGGCTAATGTGCCAGACTTGTAAATGTGCTTGCTCTTGTCTGGAAAGGCATTGATATTCTGCCATCCTGAAAAAAATGTGGATTCCCAAATCTCTATGATCCCTGTGCTTCTCAGGGCAGGGATCCAGGCAGAAGTTTGGTCTGAGAGAAGATGAGTGAGCAGTTTTACTGTCATGTGGGACCTCTGTGTGTGAGATTTCAGCTCAAAAGGGTGTGTTTGTGAGGCAGCTAGAGCACAGGAACACGGGAGTTGTGACTTCTCCAGCAACAGACAGAAATATTGGATAGAAATACATGGATAGAAACACAGCCTTAAATATTCTGGATTAGAATCACAGTCATAGAATGGTTTGGGTTGGAAGGGACCTCAAAGATCATTCAGTTCCAATCCTCTGCCATGGGCAGGGACACCTTTCACTATCCCAGGTTGCTCCAAGCCCCATCCAACCTGGCCTTGGGCACTGCCAGGGATCCAGGGGCAGCCACAGCTTCTCTGGGCACCCTGTGCCAGGGCCTCCCCACCCCCTAGGCAACAATTCCTGCCCAATATTCCATCTAACCCTGCCTTCTGGCAGTTTGAAGACATTCCCTGTGTCCTGTCCCTCCATCCCTTGGAAATTGTCTCTCTCCATGTTTCCTGTGGCTCCTTCAGGCACTGCAAGGCCACACTGAGGTCACCCCAAAGCTTCTCCTCTCCAGGCTGAACAATCCCAGCTCTCCCAGCCTTTCCTCCCAGCAGAGCTGCTCCATCCCTCTGCTCATCCTGGAGCCTCCTCTGGGCTCTCTCCAGCAGCTCCACGTCCTTGCTGTGCTGGGCCCAGGGCTGGGGCAGCTCTGCAGGTGGGGCCTCACCTGAGGGGCAGAGGGGCACAATCCCCCCTTTGCTGCTGCCCGCGCTGGGGCTCAGCCCGGGGCATGGGGGGGTCTGGGCTGGGGCAGGTCCAGCTCTCACCACCAGCACACCCAAGTCCTTCTCCAGAGCTGCTCTGCTCATCCCCAGCCTGGAATGGTCCTGGGGGGAATTAGGTTGGTTTCCTGGCCAGCAGGACGATGCTTTGGTCATGTGCTCAAGTTTAAGTGCGCAGTTAAGTCCTGTTCCTGCCCATGAAACCTAAGTTTGTGCTTAAAGTTGAGCAGTTGATTGAATTGTGGCAATACTGAGAGGCCTTTGTAGAATTAATTAATATATCTGAGCTGCTTTTTATGTCTGTGACTCACAGAGAACTGTACGGCTTCTGTGTGATTTTTAAACGTATCTCCCAGTTCAATCAGGGATCCAGACACAAAAGGTAGCACACATTATATGGATTTATGGTGTTCCCTGGAGGATTCCGGGTCAATAAAACACTGAATGGGTTACAAAGAGGCCTCTAAAGTGTTTGCTGGAATCTGCAAGGAATGAATGAATGAATTACTGTTGGTTTTATGACTGGAAAACATCTTTCTATGGAAAGACTGGAAAATAAAACAGGTTCAATGCAAATGATTAATTATTATTCAGCTTTGTTGCTTTTCCTGCCGTAAATCACAGGCTTCCAGCAGGACCAGTGCTCTGGAGTTATGCAGACACCTTGGACAAAATGCAAAAGGCTTGGAGCTTATCTAAAACCTTATCTAAAAGCCTGGTTTGCACAGATTTAATTCAAAAGTGAGCTTGAGTTTGCTAAACAACCAAAAAAAAAAAACTCTTGCTGGGCCTTACACACAGCAGGTTTCATTCCCTGCTGTGTGTGGATGCAACCCAAAGCAAGATGTAGCAAAGAAGAACTAAAAATGTGAAAAATGAAGTTTCTGTGAGGGATGAGAAGCCAAAGGAAGAAACCTCAGGTGTGCCCAACACTTCCGAAAAGCTGAGGCCAACCTTGGACTGTGAGCTCCAGGACACCAATACTCAGCTGGGAAGAAGGGTCATGGCATTGCTTGCCAAAATAAAATTTTTGAACTGTTTGGATGTCAGGATGGAGGAGGAGGAAGGAGCAGGAGGGTCAAGCTTCACCCTGGTGAGGAATCTGGTGTCACCCCCAGGTCCCCTCTCCTGCCAGGGGATGATCTCTGCTGCTCCCTGGCTTGGCCATCCAGAGGGTGGTAAAAGACAGAGAGGTCAATTCTCTGGGAGATTTTTGCTTTCCTGAGGTATGGCTCATCCCACCAACAAAGGAAGAACATCCAGACTTGGAGTCCCGCCTTGTATTCAGTTCCAGGCCCTGGCAGCAGCGACTCTTTGTTGTGACTCCACTTTAAATTCTTATTTTCTGACCAAATTTCTGTAGGAGAGATTCCAGCAGCTCTCAGAAATCAGAGTGTGCTGAGCCCTGATCACACTCAGCAACCACAAGATGTGCTCAGGGAATTGGTGCTGTCAGATTTTGATATTAGCCCTCCATGGCATAGCTGTGATAATTAATACATAATGATAATGAGGGGCTAATCAAATTAGCAATGCAATTCCTATTAATATTTTGCAAGCCTATCTAATCACTTTCACAGTACCCACTGGGTTGTTTTGGGGGGTTTTAAAGCACATTTCTCCTCCTCCTGCAGGATCACAGGACTTTTGGTGACTGTGAGGAATGAAGGAAGGAGGAAAAAGGTAACTGGGAATAACAACAATAACAAACATAAGGAAGGAGTTGAAAAATCCATGTTTCTGGTTTTATCATCCTATTATCATCAGCAACAGCAGCAAATACATGTTCTAGGTCACTTAACTGAATGGAAAACATCCCACAAGGCAGCCAAATTAAATGAAAATAGAAGCTCTACCTTGAACTTGAATAAAGCACAGACAGTAGCAATGGAAAGTTCATTAAATTTTAATTAGCTGGTCATTAAATTGTGCCATTCATTTGTGATATTGCACGACAAGGAAGCCCAAGCACAGGAGGGTCTGGGTTGCTGCTCTTAATGGTCTTCTTATGAATTTCTCTCTGTGATTATGATCAGCCCTTTCTGATCGTCCATAACATTTATGGAGCAATTTATTACCTCAGCAGAGTGGAAATATCAGAGAATGCAATGCAGTAAAAAGTGTATTCTGTTTTTTGAGGAATCAGTGTGTCCTCTGTGGTCTCCTGTGAGAAGGGCTCGAAGAGAGCCCCTAATTACTTCAGCAACATTAAACCCAACTGCAACAGAACAGGGCATGGAACCATTTAATCAAAATGGACACACAACACTCTGCTAATTATATGGAAAGGTCATGGAAATCATCAATTTAGACCAATATGATGTGAAGAATCTGACTTCAAACTTTCAGGAAAGGCATCTCCTGGAGATTATTTGAACCACAAAAAAAGGGGGTAGTGTTTCCAGTTTAATAGCTGAGGGCACAATGCCACGCTGTGTGTTTGGGCTTGGGACATCTCAAAGCAGAACCTTCCTAATTGGAACTGCTCAGATCCACAGCGTGGAGGTTCATTCCAAGGAATATACCTGCTGCTGGAAAATATAACTGCTCCAATTTAATTACAGAGCAGCCACACTCTGGCTTTTTGATTGGGCCTGTGAATTCCTCCCCGGAGCTGAAACACCAATTCATCTGTTTTTAGGAGCAAAGGGAAAAGGAACTGCTTTCAATTTCCATTTTATGCAGTAATGGATAATTTCCCGCCCTGGAAAGAAAAAAAAAAAAACCAACCCAAAAAATCCAGCCTGTACCTGGGGTTAACCCAGTTCCACCAGGTAATAGAATCTGTTTTCCTTGCTGCAGCTGGAGAATGATTGACCTCGACGTCTGGATTTTGGGCAAGACAGTGGAGCAGGAAGAAAATCAGCCCCAGGGAAGTGGGGGATGCTTTGAAGTGAAAGGGAAATGCGCATTTCTGGGACTCTCAGGATCGGCCCAATTAAAGTCTGGACAAGGGGGATCCTTTTACACGGCACAAAAGGTCCTGTGCTTGTACCAAGGCCTGAGGAGGGAGAAAATAGCAGAATTTTGATGTGTCCATGTTTTTGGTGCAGGATTCATGAGGATGAATTCCCTGATGGAGAATTGTGCCTCTGGAATCTGGTTGGAACCAGCACTGGTATCTTTTACAGGCTTTTCTCCTGCTCCACTTGGACATGTTTGAACTCATGGACACGTCTCTAAGAGCTGAGAAAGGAGTGGTTACTTCAGAAATCTGAACTTTGGGAAGTTGTGGAAAGGTTCAAGGCCAGGTTGGACAAGGCTTGGAGCAACCTGGGATAGTGGAAGCTGTCCCTGCCATGGCAGAAGTTGGAATGAGATGATCCTCAGGGTCCTTTCCAATGCAATCCATTCCATGATTCAGTGAACCTATGAGTTGCTAAGGGATGTTCCTGCTTCTGACCCTACAGAGAAAAGGGGAGAAAAGAGGCCCTGCTGCCATTTCTGGAGGTCTGTGGGATTGTCCTTCAGTATTTAGAGAGTGGAGAGGCACTGGAACCATTTTACCGGAGAAGCTGAGGATGCTCCATCCCTGGAAGTGTCCAAGGCCAGGCTGGATGAGGCTTGGAGGAACCTTATCTAGACAATATCCATGGCAGGGGGGTTGGAACTAGAGGATCTTTCAGCTGAAAAATCCTACAAATGCAGCTTCATTTTATAAGTTATTAGAAACATTATTTGCTCTTTATTTGATTTTATTTGAAATTGTTATATGAGATAATCTCTGCTGAGAGCTTTGATAAGCGTGAGGACTCTGGGTCAGTTATTTAATCTGAAAGAACAAGGTTTTAAAATATGAAATAAATAGGAAGACACTTGTCATTATATCAGATTTTGATTATTTTTTGTTAAGCATTTGGTTTTTTCAAAGAACAGTGTGTAAACAAGTGAACCAATTTGTCCAGACACACGAGAGAATCAAGCTCAGAGTTTTTATTTTAAGAGGTAATTGTCAGTGGATTTATGAAAACTCTGAATTAGATAAAGCAAATTCACATCAGTACAAAGCAAACATGACCAGGTCATGTAAAACAACAGCTGAAGTGACAATTTGTTACTGGGTAGGTGATTAGGTCATTTCAGAAAATGAGAAAATGGAATCATTGTCCAGCCAAATGGCTGGACTTGACATGAAGTTCAAATGGCTGAACTTGACATGAAGCAACATTCACCCTCACTTTTACTGAAGGACCAACACTGAACGCTCCCAAATCCATAATAAGGCAACAAATGAACTGCCCTGGTCACCCAGGAGTTTTCCCAGAGAATATTTTAAAGGATAAAAATTCAGGGTGACTTCTTTCTGCATATACACAGCTTTAGCTTTTCCTCTTTCCCTCAACCCTTCCTCTCTCCTTCTCTTCTTTCTGTAAGCTGGGGAGGTTCAGGTTGGACACCAGGAGGAATTTCCTCATGGAAAGGGTGCTCAGGCCTTGGCAGGGGCTGCCCAGGGAGCTTTGGAGTGCCCGTCCCTGGAGGTGCCCAAGGAAGGCCTGGCCGTGGCACTCAGGGCTCTGGGCTGGGGACAAGGTGGGGATGGGCACAGCTTGGGCTCCATGGGCTGGGAGGGCTTTCCCAACCTCAGGGATTCTGGGATCCTGGGATTCTGGGATCCTGGGATTCTGGGATCACATGCTGCTCTGCCAGCAGGCAGGGACGGGATAGGAGGTGTTGATATCTCTGAAAAGGAAATAACCTCGTGTGGCTGTGGCTTCATCTGCTGTGTTTATCACATGAGGCTCCCACCGCCTGTTTCCTGTGACTTCAGGAGTCAGCACCACAGGTTGGATTTCTCCCACGTTGTGTCCTTGGCTCCTCAGCACCATCAAGGAGATGTGATAGAAGGTGCACTTGTGCTATTGCTGTACCTGTGTTCTTGCTCTGCCCCTGGATATAGGTGTGGGTGAAAAAGGACAGGCAGAGGACAGCACCTCTCCCCATCCACTCCCCAAATGTCCCACCCACCGGAATTCCCTGGGAGCACAAAGTCCTGGAGTCCTTCTGGCTGCCAGCCCTGGAGTTTTAGGCTGTGGATTGGCACAGAGCAGCTTTTTCACCGGAGCCAAACATTTGGAGCAGCTTGTGGCAAAGCCCTTGAGTGTGCCTTGGGATATCAGGGAGACATTCTTTACTCAGAAGGTGGGGAGGCCCTGGCACAGGGTGCCCAGAGAAGCTGTGGCTGCCCCTGGATCCCTGGAAGTGCCCAAGGCCAGGCTGGATGGGGCTGGGAGCAGCCTGGGACGGTGGGAGGTGCCTCTGCCCATGGCAGGGGGGGGACTGGATGAGCTTTGAGGTCCTTTCCTACCTAAACCATTCTGGGATTCTATAATTCTGTGTCCACTCTGTCTTTTTCTTCTTGCCTCCAGCCTGCTCCACCCTGAATGGTGGCAGGGGATCTCTCTGCATCCCCTTGCAGCTCTCAGGGGTGCTTCAACCATCTCCCTGCATTTTTTTTTTTCCGTCTTCTACTGCTGGAAGGAGGATTTTTTTTCCACACACAGGTGAAAGAGTTGTTTGCAGCCCCTCTGAAGGTGTTTAGTTAACAAGACTGTGAGGGAATGTGGTGTTCCCTGGTGTGTGGGTTTCAGGGAATACAGAGTCTGCTGGGACAGTGCCAGAGTCATGCATAGGGCAGAGTAAATCAATCCTGTCACTCTGGTCCCTTCCACCTATGGAACATACCTTCTGGAAACAGCTGGATCCCTCTCCGGTTATTTCTAGGACCTGGTGGGATGCCTCCAGCACAGATCCCAGGAATACAGAAATACCTGGAATTCAGGAGGCTGCTGGTGTAGCTGGGGATGTGCCCTGAACTTATTGAGCAGCACAAACAGATACTCCAGCTGTGTTTACACCAGCAGACAAGTCCCAGGCCACAGAGTCAAGTGCTACCTTGTGATTTACTCCTATTTATTTACTCCTAAACAAACTCCCTGGTCAGATTCAGGCTAGTGCCAAGTAGGACTTTCCCAGAGCAAATTTTGGGCTCCTTGGGGGCAGAGAATGTGGGGAAGGAGAAGTTTAACCACATGGATGCAGTGTGTGGTTCCACCTCCCCTGTGGGCCAGGTCCTCGTGTGGGTTTTATATGATCCAAATCCAGCCAGACAGGATCAGCCCTTCCTTTGGATGCATTCAGGAAAGAATTAGCTGCTAATCTGCTTGCATGACTGAGAGCAATCTGCCCTCTTCAAACAAACAAACAAACACCTCGGTAGTTAAAAGAACTTTAATAAAGTTGCAAAGTCAAGGCTCAGAAATTGGCCATCTCCTGAGACTTGTCCAACCTCTATTTGTAGCCTTTTTGTGCTGCCTCATGACAGCCTTCAAAGCTATTTTTTCCCCCTGATCTGCTGTTTCCTTCAGCACAGGATGGGCTGCACACAAATAATGGCAAGTTGAGTTCTGTCCTCGGCCTAACATGTGATGCCAGGCTTTTCTGGTTGCACAACTTGGAGCCTGCTCTGCAGATATGGGCTATCAGTTTCCTCATTGCCTTTCCTGTGGTACAGGGGCTCTAAAAACATGGATTTTTAACTCCTTGTGCCCTTGCTGGAAGGAGAGGTTGCAAGACCCTTGTTTTACAACACTTCCAAGATGATCAAGGCCTTTGGCTGACATCCACAGCCACAGAGCATCTAGAAGTTCAAATTTTTGAATTTCTAAGAGCCTGTGAATTTAAATTTTCAGCCTTCTTAGCACTGATACCAACATCAAGAACAGACTGAAGTTTGATTGAAGTTCTGAGTTTCCACAGTTTGGCAAGTCAGACCCTGAGGCCTTAGGTCTGGCCTGCAGAAAATGAGGAATGCATGACTTGGGATAAATCCTCAGACCTGACATCAGTCAGGGACACTGTGGCACAGGCAAGAGCAGAATCCAGCTCCCCCAAGGCAGCAGTGAGGTTTTACTGTTCCTCTGCTCCCCTGACTCATTGGCTTCATATTTTCCAGATGTCTTCAGACTTTATCCTACCTTATCCCACTGCCTTGGTTCATTCCCAGATTTGGTCTCCTCTGTTCACTCAATTGTTGTGGGAAAGATCCCAGAATGAACTTGCCAGGTCTGGACCCCAAATTAAGGTCAAACTTCTTTTTACACCTGGAGATAAGGACCTGGAGAGGGCCCCATCCTCCCAACCTCTTGGAATTGAGCAACCTGGATTTCTAATCCAATTTCAAACCCAGACGCTCTTGCTCAGACTGAGACACCTCTTACAAAATCAAAGATAAATAGTCTTAATTACAGCAGATAAATGGTCTTAATTACAGCAGCCCCTGTTTTCTCAATGCTGGAATTTGCAATATTGTTATTCCTGGAATGGGAGAAAATAAAAAGGGGTAATTCCCAGAGTCTGGGGGCAGAGAGGGGGAGAAAGGAGCTGTTTGTGGTGTGGCTTGAGAGAAGAATGAAGTACCAAGAGCTGATGAAAAGGGTTCCTCTAGTGGGGTTAATGCAGTGGCCATCAGGAAAACCAGGAAACAACACCTGGAAGGACCAGGAGTTGGGAAGGGCCAGGAGAAACACTTCCCTGGGGCACTCATGGATGTTTAGGAACAGCAGAGATTTCAAGCTGAGACTCTGTGAGGGAAGTGGGATCCTGAACTTGCTGCCCCCAACCACCTCTCCTGCCCTGACCCCTCCACCCTGGGGTTTTCAAAGCTGCCCCAAATAATCATTGGATGGTTTGGGTTGGAAAAGACCTTAAATATCCTCTTATTCCTACCCCTTGCCATGGTACAGATACTCATGGAAACACAACTGGGCAAAACTGGGACATTTTGGAAGCAGTATCTTCTGAATATGAAGAACAAGAACAGGGAGGTCCAGGGAGTCACTTTTCCCCCTTGGTAAACATTTTTCATTAGTTCTAAAAATAAAACTGCTTTAGACAGCTACCTAAGCAACCCAGACTCAACAAATCTCCTTGTTACATGAAAATAAAGAAAATTTCATGCCTGTGGTTTGCTTTCAGCCACTGTTATCTGTTGAATAGACACTGAGCTAAGCAAGAAAAGCAGAATTAAAAAAACCAGATTTTTGTTCTTCTTGCATATCACAGGACACGATTTTTCTCTTCTCCAGTGACCTTAGAAGTCGCTGCCCTCTATTAATTGCTGGTTTGCTATTTCTTTGAGGAGAAATAAGTGGAAAATAAGTTTTCTGTGTTCTATGTAAGAAAGGAAAATTGTGTTCAGATTGAAACCATGGATTCACAGAGTGACCAGACTGGCTCTCCCACAATCAGAAACTGGAAGAAGGACATCATATTCCATTTGTGGCCCAAGCCAGGCTCCACCAGGTCAGCTGCCCCTCCTGAATATCCCACTCCAGCTCTTCCTGGTGGCCACTGGAATTTGCTCCTGAGCTTTGCAGAGCTCTCCAGACAAAGACAAGGAGCAGAATCCCAAGCCCTGTGAACTCCTCAGTCTAAATATGGAGCAGGGCAGTTTGATGGGAATCATTTCCAGTAAGGGAGGATGTTTCCTCAGCAGTTTTCGAGCTGGCTCTGACTCAGGCATTCTCCTGGGAGCCCATTTAAGTGGTCATTAGGGAGCCAGCAAAAAAGCATGGAGGAATTTCGTAACAAAGATGTGCATCCTGGATGAAAGACCTCCAGAGAATCCTCCTGGCCATTGGCTCTCGCCATGCTTGAGGGATTTTATTAATGCTGCTGAAAAAGTCATGCTGAAATGAATCTATTATTTGTGCATAAATTTAAAGATGTTGCATTGTGCTCGTTCCAGCAGTGGGATGAACCACTGTGCTTGTAAAATGCTGGGCTCAAACAAGCCATAATTAAATGTTTCGAGTCGATTAACACCCGATATTGCAACACAGCAATCGATGGTGGAAGGGTTGGAGTTACTAAAGGAGTAACGGGAAGGCACATCCAGAATTTGCTAAGCTAAGTCTTCTCACAAGCTGAGAGCAGAGGAAATGTGTCCAGCAAAGAGTCTGTGGAACAAAGCAAAGCTTGTGCAAAGCTTAAGAGACAAAACAAGTATTTCTCCATCTCTGATTTTCACCTTTTTGTGAATACATATTTCAAGGCAAATTTTTTCTGGATTAGTAGTGATGGAAAGTTTAAAAAAATCGGGCTTTAATTATGTCTCTGAATACACAGATTTCTTAAGGTGTCACAGCTGGACATGCTGACTTTACTGGGATTACTAATACAGTTAAACCTGAGTCACAGTTTAAGAGTGTGATTGGACTGAGCCTAGAACTGGGAGAGGGGTGTCACAGGCAGCTGGAATTTGGGGTTCCATTTTACTAACCCAGATTCTGGCTGCTCCTGACCCCAAATACTTCACTGTTAAGGTGGCAAGCCAAGTGACAGACCTGCTTCTGTGGGGTTGGGATGTCCCAAAGCCTCTTGTCTTCTCTACAAGTCTCAGGTGATGCAGAGAGATGAGGATTTGTGGGGTGAGAAAAGGGACATGTGGGGGAAATGTAAAATATATTTATATTGGAAGAAATCCTTCCCTGTGAGGGTTGGGAGGCCCTGGCATAGGGTGCCCAGAGAAGCTGTGGCTGCCCCTGGATCCCTGGAAGTGTCCAAGGCCAGGTTGGACGGGGCTTGGAGCACCCTGGGGTAGTGGAAATTGTCAATGCCCATGGCAGGGGTGTCATGGAATGATCTTTAAGGTCTCTTGCAGTTCAAGACATTCCATGATTTTGTGGTTCTATAAAACCTCCCTTTTTGACCCCTCTTTGCAAGGCTCAGGCTCCAAGCAGGAATTATCTTCATTTGGAGACTGATCCTTATCATTAATAGGAAGACTCTTTGTTGAATGTTTACTGCCAAGCCTGACTGAATCACAACTGTTTTGTGCTTTCCTGAATAAACAAGATCTGTCATGACTGAAATAATGTCTAAGTGTTGGATCAAATACCTTTGGGATTGCAAATTTGCTTCCTGGGCATGCTGGCCTGCTGCTCCATGGGGGAAAAAAGGCCTGGAAAAGTAGGAGAAAGACACAGGGGGAAAATTGCACAAGAGACAGGGACAGAAAGAAGGTGTTGGGTAGATATTGGACACATTTTGTAGAAGGAGTTGCAGTTCAGGTGCTCTGCACTGGAAAGTGAACAAGCTCCTCAGGTTTGCTTATGGAGGGTATTGGAGAAAAGGAGGTGAAATTCCAGAAAACTTTACATCAGGCAAAAAATATTGACTTTTCTTGGAAACCTGGATGTTCCCTGCAGGTCTTTACTCCAAAACCTCCTCTCTGATGATGCTCCCTGCAATTATTGTTACTCCACATGCTCTTGTTATCCATCTGAACCTGTCTGATATCCTTCTCTCTCTCCACCTCAATAACTTCTCCTGGCCAGGACATCCTTACCCAAATATGCATGAAAAAAGGATTTTTTAACCTGATCTAACTCTCTAAACTTCTATTTTAAGCCATTAAACCCAGTCCAGCCTTCCCATTGAGCAACCTTTTTAGGCCAACTTACTCAAAGCAACTGAAAATATCCTTGAAGCTGAATTTGATATATAACGATTTAGCAAAACAAACTTGCTGCTACTTGTTTTGAAAAAACGAATAAATTCCTGCAATGAATTACACATAATTATTGACCCTGGAATATAAATAATGAAGATAGGAAGCTTTTAAAATGTACATTATTAAACTGGTGGAATGTTTAGAGCTATAGAGACATCAGTGGTTTAGCAATTAAATGCATATTTATGAATCCCTGTAAATAGATACTATTAATCCATAAATTTCAGTTTTAAGATAATTTTGAAAAATCTTTCAGATCCAGAGCATTAAATTGTCTTTGAGCTGTTACAATTTTTAACTTAAAATTATATGTATATCCCCCCCACATAGAAGCTTCTTTTAGGGCCCGTTCCCAGGGAATATAAAGTCTTTCCACTTAATCTCCTGTTGGAATTTTCAGCCAGGTAAATTCAGCTGAAAATTGGATGGAATAGGGATGGATGAGAGAAAAGCCTTGAAATAGCTGGTATCTTTGGCTCCAAAACAAGGAAGCTTGACCATCTCTGGAAAAGTGAAAGTTTGGATAAATTATCCAAGTTGTTGTGGAGATTGTGGGTCTGGGTCATCCCTGGGGAAGGTGATGATGGGAGAGCACAGGAGAAGAAGCTGCTTAAGTCTGATGGAGCAGAGGCTTGAGCTAAACTTTGGGACAACTTGGAAAACTGTTCCGTGAGAAATATGGGACAGTGGAGGCACCCAGAATTTTTTGGTTTAGTTGACTCCACATTTGTGGCCTTCAAATGAGGCAGGAGATGCCAGGATGCAGGAGCTGAAGGTTTCTGGGGTTTTCTGGCAAGTTTGCCCTGTTGTCATCAAGGGACCTTCTGGTGACAAGGTCAGAGAAGGGCGCAGGATTAAGGTCTGGCTCTAACCCTGGCACCTCTCACAAGCTGCTCCCAACTATATGGGGTTGGAAAAACTCCACATCTCTATGGATTGTGCAAAACTTCTGCAGAGAGCCTGGAAAATCAGTCCCTTGGCATGGAAGACCATTCCACTGAGGACCAAATGTAAATATTGGAATCACAGAGTCCCAGAATGGTTTGGGTTGGAAGGGACATCAAAGTTCATCCAGTGCCACCCCTGCCATGGACAGGGACACCTCCCACTGTCCCAGGCTGCTTCAAGCCCCATCCAACCTGGCCTTGGACATTTCCAGGGATCGAGGGGCAGCCACAGCTTCTCTGTGCCAGGGCCTCTCCACCCTCCCAGGGAAAAATTCCTTTCTAATATCCCATCTAACCCTACTCTCTGTTTAAAACAATTTCTCCTCATCACTCTTCCATCACTCCCAAGCTGTATAAAAAGTCCCTCTCACTCCTTTATTTCATGATATTCCGTGCAGCTGATACTTTAAATTCCCCAAATGCCGATGCTTCCATTGCTCATGTGGGAAAAAGCAGCATGGTCTCTCTGAATTTCCCCTCAATTCCAGGAGAGGGAGGCATGGGAGAGGGGATGCCAGGCACCTGCCCCTCATCCCTGGGTGAGGGAAGCTGGGGAACAGCTGGAATTTGTGTGCAGAGCTCTGGGAGCAGCTCCTGGCCAGGATGAGTCACCCGGGCTCCTTGTGTGGCATCGCTCCGGCAGCGCCTCATTGCTCCATCCCTGGGTGGGTTCCGCATGGAGAGCCCAGATGGAGGAATTCCTTTCTTCACACAGTGGGTGTTAATCAGCATTTTGGGAAATGCAATTCCAGGTTCACAAGCTGTGGAAACCTCTGGCTTTCCCACACTCGGGCAGTGTGGTCATCGGCCGTGGCTCAGCTCTTTCTTTGGCTGCCAGGGACACTTCACTTCTCCCAGTGTCTGCAGGAGACTGGGAATGTTTGCTGGATGACTGAGGTGTCAGCCCTGGAGACACACACATGGACATTTTGCAACAGGGTTTTCCTTAGAGAATTAGGAAGGCAGTTTTTCTGGGAGCCAAACTCTATTAGTTTGGGGATTTCTTTTTAAAAATTCCTGCCTTTTTGTCCCCAGCTTTCCAGCTGAGCCTGTTCCACTCCTGGCACTGCTGTTGTACTCGGCTGCATTACTCAGCTTTGGTGCTGCCAGACTGGAATGTCAGTGCAAGGAACTGTCAGCTCCCAGGAGATGGACAGGAGAGCTCCATTCCCTCTTCCCGAGGTAAGAGGTTTCAGGATACAGCTCAGTTACGAGAAAGGTTACAGGATATGTTGCCTGAAGGGCTGGTCTTGCCAATCCACAATGCCCTTCCCAGTTCTGAGATCCTAACATCAACCTGATTGCTGTGGAAAAATCAGGTTTTCCCATTATGTGTTCTTTCCCGAGCTCAGTTTTATTCCCACTGCCATTTTTTCCAGTGGCAGTCTTAATTATCAGAAGCCAAAATTCACCTCCCAGCTCTCAGAGGTCACTTTTGGGACATTTATATCCTGACCTTAAGGCCTTGCTGTGCTGCTCCAGCCTTGATGGTCTAACTGGAATAAATCAATCCCTGCTTCTGCCCTGCTGTGGGAGCAATTCCACAGCTGTAAAGATATTTATACAAATCCACTAATTTCTAAAATTCCTGGGCTGCATCCAAAGCAGTGTGGGCAGCAGGAAAGGGGGGACTGTGCCCCTCTGCCCCTCAGGTGAGACCCCACCTGCAGAGCTGCCCCAGCCCTGGCCCAGCACAGCAAGGACATGGAGCTGCTGGAGAGAGCCCAGAGGAGGCTCCAGGATGAGCAGAGGGATGGAGCAGCTCTGCTGGGAGGAAAGGCTGGGAGAGCTGGGATTGTTCAGCCTGGAGAGGAGAAGCTTTGGGGTGACCTCAATGTGGCCTTGCAGTGCCTGAAGGAGCCACAGGAAACATGGAGAGAGACAATTTCCAAGGACAAGGGGGAATGGCTTCAAACTGCCAGAGGGCAGGGTTGGATGGGATATTAGGAAGGAACTGTTGCCTGGGAGGGTGGGGAGGCCCTGGCACAGGGTGCCCAGAGAAGCTGTGGCTGCCTCTGGATCCCTGGCAGTGCCCAAGGCCAGGTTGGATGGGGCTTGGAGCAAACTGGGACAGTGGAAGGTGTCCCTGCCCATGTCAGGGGTGGAATGGGATGAGCTTTAAGGTCCTTTCTATCCCAAACCATTCTATGATGCCATGATTTCTCACTCTCCAGAGGCAAACCTTACAATAGTCAGAAGTGTAAATTCCATTAAATGTAAGATTTGGTCTAAGGGATGAAATACTGGAATTCTTCATCTTTAAACAGACCTTCAAATGAATGAGCTCCCATCAATTAATGCTTCGTAGTCTGAAGTGTTTTTAGTGTTTCAATTAATTTTGAAGGATTTGGGAGAAAACGGCCCCTGTGTCTGGAAAGAAACCCCAGACTGACCTCGCCCAAAGAATCTGGAGTCCTTCTTGCTGTTTTAAAGAAAATAAGGATGAATCTAAAAGAAGTGTCCAGGAAAACTTCAAGCCAAGTTGGTTACAACATATCTGCAACCACAGGAAAATCAGGGCTGTCTTAGGGGTTTAATACACTGGGAGAGACACTGCCAGGATCTGAAAGTCTGGGGTCTTTTCTAGTCCATGCAAAAAAACCCCAATTAACTGAAACAAGGTAAATAATAACCCCATTATTTCATATATTTCTGAACATGTGATATCCATGCCATTTCTCAGAGTCACCTCAATTCCAGGATGGGATTTTAGACAAACCCTGCTGACAGTAAAGCAGTTTTACTGGAGTTTGGGATGTTTGGCAGAGCTCCAGGACTCCGAAATCCTTGGCCCTGCACAGCCATCCCCTGACTCAGCTGCTGATCCTCAGGTCTGGAACAGCTGCTCCTACAACTTGCAGCAGCCACAGTCCTGCTCTGCCACTGTATTATCAGCTGAGAAAATCCCACATGGCCCATTGCACACAGGCAGGGAAGGCCTGGCATCAGCAGGGTGTGCTTTGATTTCTTTTCACTTTTTTGGTCACTGTGGGCTCCTACCTGGGGAAAGTGGGCTGAGTCAATTTGGCTTTAGCCAAGCATTATAGCCAGTTGCTAATGAGGGGTCTAAGGAGCTTCAGTTCTGGAATTGTTCAGTCTGGAGAAGGAAAGGCTCCAGGGAGACCTTATTGCAGTCCTCTAGTGCCTGAAGGAGGCTTCGAAAAAGGAAGGAAAGGGACTTTTTACACAGTCCCACATTGACAGGACAAGGGGGAATGGTCTTAAGCTGAAGGAGGGCAGGGTTAGATGGGATATTGGGAAGGAATTGTTCCCTGGGAGGGTGGGGAGGCCCTGGCACAGGGTGCCCAGAGAAGCTGTGGCTGCTCCTGCATCCCTGGAAGTGCCCCAGGCCGGGTTGGATGGGGCTTGGACAATCCTCTGCCAGAGATTCCTGCTCACACTTAATCTTGCCTAGTTAAGATGAGCTTAAGATGCATAAATATTGATGAGAAACAAATGATCATCTCTCCATCATCTTTAAATCAACCTGTTCACCCTCTGTGACCTGTCAAGACCCAGGGCAGGGCTGGAGCTGTGCCAGGGCAGCTCAGGCTGCAGAGCAGGGAAAGCTGCTTCCCCCAGAGGTGCTGGGCACTGCCCAGGCTCCCCAGGGAATGGGCACGGCCCCAAGGCTGCCAGAGCTCCAGGAGCTGCCAGGGATGCCCAGGGTGGGGATGTTGGGGTGTCTGTGCTGGGCCAGGGGTTGCACTGGGTGATCCTTGTGGGTCTCTTCCAGCACGGGATATTCCATGGTTCTATGATTCTATAACCCTGGAATCCCATATAAAGGAAAACAGACCTTTGTCTATGGACAACTGGTCAAAAAAACTGGTCTGATGGAGATTTTGGGGAATTACCAGTCTGAATTAACACCTCAGTGTGACTCAGGCAGCCACAGAGTCCCTTCCTGAGCAGGGCACAACCTGCAGACAGCTCCAAAGGCTTCTCAGGTGCTCTGTCCTCTGGTTTTTCCTGTTCTGGGCAAACAGGTGACTTTTTTTCCCCTCCTCACTGATATCCAGACTTGATGCCCATTGCCAGAGTGTCTGGATTGGATCTCATTGCATCATCAAACACTCACATTGCCCTTGTTGAGTCAGGGCAGCTGGAGAGAGGCTGGGGAAAGAATGAGCTGCACCAGTGGGGGTTTACTGAGGCAACATGGAAAGTCCTGGGGTGAACAGAAAGCTGTCCCTAGGGACCATATCCCAGTAAGCCATTCCCCATGTCCAGCTGAGGAGCAGTGCATCCCTTCCCAACCCTGGCAGCTTCTCTGTGGATGAGAAGCTGGGGAAGAGGGAAGTGACTCTTGCTCTGAGCCCCCAAACCCCACGTTGTCCATTTCTCCAGTGCTGGCCACACTTGGCCCAGCATGAGGGATGAAGAAATCCTCCTCCCTGACCACCAGAAGGCCCTGTGGGAGCTGCCAGAGGACGTGATATGAGGGCATCTCACTCCACTTTGTTGGCAAATAAATATCTTTTCTCTGGCTGAAAACATCCATGAGAAAGAGTCTAATTTAGAGTTAATAACCCAAAGGTTTTGTGAGAACACAGCAAGGGCAGAAAGCTCTGGAGTCTCATGGTCTGGGATATAATAGAGGAGGATGATTTCCATGAATACTCCAGGGTATTATTTTGTGCTGCACATGGGGTTTTTTTATCCTGAGCCTGGTCTCTTCCTACAAAACCCAGCATGAGCTGTGCAGAGGGAAGACAAGACAAAGCAAACCACGGAGGTCATGACTCCCAGCCTGTGGGAAGCCACTCTCCAAACATAAAACTTAAGGTAAATATCTGCTGTTGATAAACACTTTGTGCATATTTAAGGCCACCACTGTTCCTTGGGTGCCCTTTGTCGGAGTAAATAAACTTCAGCTTGGTTTGTGGCAAACCTCAAATATTTGACTTCAGGCTCAGCAGAGCTGAGCAGAGGATGCAGAGTTATTAATCTGTTCCTGTGCATGGGTTTAACACTGAAACTGATGGTGTGGAATCATTCCTGACAACGAAACCCCAAGCTTTTCCAAGGAAAACAAAAATAGAGGGTTAGAGTAGCCTCCTTTTGCCTGGTGTTAGGTGGCTCTAAACATCCATCCCACTCCAAGGGAAATGACAACACCTCCTCTCTGTTCCATCAGTTTTATTAATTTCCATGAAAATGGTGGGGGAGAGGGACACAACCCTATGGACACCAGGTGTGTGCCTTTGCCTGAGGCAGGGAGAAGGGGCCATGTGTGGGACACATTTCTGGGATTTATCCCGAGTCCACATCCCTGCAAAACCCTGAGCAGCCTCCTGGGGTGAGTCTGAGTGTTCTGATCACCACCATCTGACTTCTGGGAGCACAAGGAACACTCAGAGCGTGTGGGGAGCTACACCTTCGGAAAGCTCCGAGCAGAGCCAGATGGAGCTCAGATTCCTTGGCTCTGAACAGCCTGGATTGTGCAAAGCTGGTGGCTGCACTGCTGGAAAAGTATTAAACAGCTCAGCACAGGGGGTTCTTTGTCTCCTCTGCTTGCAACTATGAGCAGGAAGGAAGCAGAAGTTGCAGCACAGCTTCACCCTGGTCACTCCAGCTTGGGAGCGTTGTTGGGATGGCTCTGGCTCCCTGTGGCTGCTTCACAGTGATGTGACTGCTAATAGGGCAGTGGAAATGCAAATGAATGGAAAAATAGTCCAGAAAAATACTTAGTGTGTGTGGCAGCCACACCTGTGCCCCAATGGACATAAAATCAAGGAATCACAGAATGGTTTGGGTTAGAAGGGACATCAAAGCTCATCCCATTCCACCCCTGCCATGGGCAGGGACACATCCCACTGTCCCAGGCTGCTCCCAGCCCCATCCAGCCTGGCCTTGGGCACTGCCAGGGATCCAGGGGCAGCCACAGCTTCTCTGGGCACCCTGTGCCAGGGCCTCCCCACCCTCCCAGGGAACAATTCCTTCCCAATATCCCATCTAACCCTGCCTCTGGCACCGGGAAGCCATTCCCCCTTGTTCTGTCACTCCAGGCACTTGTAAAAAGTCTCTGTCCATCTACCTTGAGCTCTTCAGGAACTCAGCTGAACTCATACCTGTGTAAGCCGCAAATTTAGATCATCCAGCTCTTTCCTGTCTACCACTGGAATCTAGAAGTTAAGGAGTTTTACCAGCGTGTTCCTGAGGTGCTGGAGATGTTACACACGGCTGAGGGATGTGCCTGCAGCCACTGCAGCTCCGATGGCTCCAGCAGAGTTGAGCTTGGAGCCAGCACAGCCATGGGCACATCCTTGTAAACCAAGTGAGTTGTGTCTTGTGTGGGGACTGAGGGGCACTCAGTGCTCTGGGCTGGGTGACCAGGTGGGGATAGGGCACAGGGTGAACTCGATGACCTTGGAGGGCTTTTCCAACCTAAATATTTCTGTGAGATTTTGGTCTTGGTCGTTCTGGTTGGGGCCAGGCTTTATCTCTGGGCAGATATGCCAACCTCAGCTGTAGGGCACTCTGGTGGAAATCCTCCCCTCTGGAAGCAATTCCATGTGGCAGAATGTGCTCAAAACGTGTCTCAGAGAAAGTGAGAGTGACCTTACACCCTGGATTCCCAGCAGAATCCCTCACACTAAAGGTTCATCCTGTGGAGCACGGTGACTCAGAGGACGCTGCTTGAAAAGGGGCAGAAATTGTCTGAGTAACACAAAACTGAAACCTTTGGCTCAACGACTTTTGCTGATCCCTTTTCGTGTATTTAACTTAAAGTTCTTGGCACCGTATTCAAAATAAAGCTGAACTCTTCCATTCTCTGTGCAAAATTTCCTAGTTTGGAGCCACATAGATGTTCCTTTCTGCCAGTCTGGTCCATGCTTCATTTCTAATTCCCGATTTTTCTCCTCCCTGGCTACTTTTGTGCGTCTCTCCCAGGTGGAATTTGGCAGTCCTGGAGGTTTGACCCGTCTGTGGGCTGTGGGGTGGTGGGGTGTGGGTGGTGGGGGCTGTTCCTGTCAGTGCTTGGCCAAGGTTGTTTCCAAGCTCCAGTTTCTTCCCACCCACATGGAGGGGACAGGCAGTGCCGGCTGGAATTCCCAGAAGGAGCCTGGCCAGGAAAATGCAGAAGCCTTGGCTGTGGTTCTGTGTTTTAGCAAAGTCCTGTCCTGGGAGCAGGGCTGGGAATGGCAGAGTGGTGTGGAAATGGGAGGAAGTGCAAACATCAGGAGCAGCTGGTACCAGGAAATCTTTTTTAAAGACAGAAAAAGACAAACAAGCTCCTCTTTCAGAAGTCAAGTTTAAAATATCTGGCTCCTTCTCCAGCCTTTTATTGGGAATTATGTCCTCAGCCATGCCCCGGACACCTCCAGCTCCCTGTTTCTCGCTGGGAGGGACGAACAGCTGCAGTTTTTGGGAATGCTCTCCTCCCTTCCTTCCTGGCAGGTAGATGCAGTTCTGGAGCGTTCTGAGGAATTTTTGCACCAACAGTGACAGCCAAAATCTTACTGAGGATGACAAATTCTGGCCCTGCTGAATGGTTTGTTGAGGAAACCGTGCAAAGTGCTCGGAAAATGACAGGTCAGACATGGAGGTGACCCCAAATTTTCTCCCCAAAGGAGCAGACGAGCCCTGTCTTGCTGCCACCACTAAACTTGATGGAGCTGTGCTGACCTACAACAGCTTGGAGGCTGAGCCAAAGCACAAAGCAGATCTGAATTTTAAGAAAAATCAAGTTCAGAGCACCACAGGAGGCACAGAAACTGGTGGAGTTCCTGGATGTGATGTAACTCTGCTGGCCTGGCCCATCCTGAGGAGTTTGCTCCTCTGGGCTTTGCTGAACTGCCAAAATTAACAGCACAAGTCCTCAGAACAGGCAGAAATTACCAGAGAATGCAAAATCCTAAAACTGGCAAGGCAGAAAGAAATCTGCAGGTGGTCCTGGAAGAGGTGTTTTCCAGACTGGAGTTTTGGGCACACCCACATCAATGTCCCCGTGTATTACTACGTTTATAACCGCGGGTGTAAGGAGACACAGAAGAAAGGAGACAGAGCCAGCTGTTCGTGTTCAGAGCAAAGGGAGGAAGGGGGGGGGAACCTACCTTCTTTTAATTTTTATATACACTTTTTAGAAATCACAGTTCATTGGAGAAAATTAACACTTCCGTCTTTAACTACAGTGGTCAAAAGAAATGTCCATCAAAGATCTGTGTCCATGGGAAAGGAATGCAATAACAAGATAATTCTACAATAACATAGCTATGTTTACAGAATTCTAGTCCTTGAAAACTATCTAGCAAGGAGCTAGCTATTTTTAACAGTAAAAATGAGCAACACCCGTGGAGAGCAGAAACCCAGACTTGCAGGCAAAACATGATTAAAAAGCAGGGGAATGCCACCAAAGTGTTCACGAATTTCAGAAAATTGTGGTTAATTTGAAGGAAATGCAAAAATTCTGGTAATTAAATTTGAGTAAGAGCAAAGTTTGGTGTTGCTTGGCCCTCAGCAGGGACTGACAGTGGATTCCAAGGAAAACAAGTGTTCCCATCACCAAGAGTGCATCTTTTCAGCTTCCAGCAATGGGTGACTCCTAAAACCTTTGAGCCAGAAGTTGTATCTGCACATTGGTGTGAAATCCTATTTGGTGATGTTTTCCTGCTCCTAATTTTTCTGAGTCACATTCCTGGAATCCATGACAGTGCCAGTGAGTTCTGCATCTGAGTGTGGGGAAGATTTAGGGTGTCTCTTTTTTAAATTAACTTGATGGACATAGACATGAACATGACCATGAATGACAAAGATCCTGAGTCATTTCAATTACTAATCCATTCCAAAAAGTGCCATTCATTTTTTTTCTAAGACCTGGTATTAGCACATGGAGAACTTGGAGAATTGGAAGAGACTTAATGAACCAGCCCTGTGTTCTTTCCTAATTTTTTCTTCCATAAACAACTTGTTGATTTAGTCAGCATTAATTTAGGGACTTTAAAAGAGATGATGCTTTCAAATTCAGTTTGAGGAGTATTATTTTAATGCTGTAATTAACTTGGCCTGAAGCTGGGAGTGGAATAAAATCCAAGCTTTCACAACATTTTAGCTCCAAAAAAACCTTACACAATGAAGAGGTTTTCCTTACAAAATCTTCCTGTATCTTGCATACAAACATTATGACAAACCTTTTCTTTGTTTGATTGTCTCACCCTATATGAAGAAAAAAATTAATTAATTATGTTGCAAATAGTTTTCTCTTGCTAATTAGCTGTGTGGACAGATATCCTTACAGGGTCAACAAAGAAAATCAGATAGACCACAGAATTCCAGAATTTTTTTAATGGATTTTATGATGTGGAAGAGAAGGTTCTGTGAGGACCTCAGAGCACCTTCCAGTATCTGAAGAGAGTACAGGGAAGCTGGAGAGGGACAATTCATGAGGAACTGGAGGGACAGGACAATGGAGAATGGGTTCCCACTGCCAGAGGGCAGGGTTAGATGGGATATTGGGAAAGAATTGCTCCCTGGGAGGGTGGGGAGGCCCTGGCACAGGGTGCCCAGAGAAGCTGTGGCTGCCCCTGGATCCCTGGAATTGTCCAAGGCCAGGTTGGACAGTGCTTGGAGCACTCTGGGATAGTAGAAGGTGTCCCTGCCCATGGCAGGGGTGGCACTGGATGGGCTTTAAGGTCCCTTCCAAGGCCATCCTGTGACTCCTTGATTTTATCCCAATAATCACTGATGAATTTTGATGCCATTTCTCATCAGACACACATTTAAATTGGGAAGAACAACACAGTTTAATTACTTCAAGGACATCTGCATTTCCAGTTTTTTATAAACTTCTCTGGATCCCCTGTGCTGTTTGGCAGGAGTTGCTGTGGGTCTGTCACAGTGCTGTGACAGAGCTCTGTACTCCCCCTGCCAGGGCTGTACCAGGAATTCTGGAGCCTCTGGAGCCTCTCTTCATGGCTGAAGGTGGGAGCAGCACTCAGCTCTGTCCTGGAGGAACTGGGAAGCACAACCACTGGGATGTATCAGATCTCTGTGGTTAAACCTCAGGTACCCCCCGCTCCCCCTGCTCCGGGGAGGCCCCTCAGCCATCCTGCACATGTCAGCACTTCAGAGGGCAGGGGAAGCCACAGGCTGAGCGAGGACAAACTGCCACCTTAGGAGTCACACGGGAATGGAGCTTCTCCTCCCTGTTCCACACTCAGTGACTGTGGCTGTCACGGGGCTGATATCTCACACAGATAACGGGCACCTTACTGCCTGACTCCAGCAGCTCTGCAGCATGAAGTAAATTTCTAAACTAAGTTTTCTCTGAAATTTGAATTACCAAAGCACTAACAGGATATTTTCCTGATAAATATTCCCATATTTAGGGGATCAGTGGTGCTTTAAATCCTCCTGTGGCATCACACTGCTGCTGGCTTGGTTGTATGGATGTGCTTTTGGCATACAGTGGGACAAGCAAACATTTCCTTCTTGGGTTCAACGTTGGAGGAGCAAGGTTTCCTGAAGGAAAAAGTGAGGATTGAGAATTCAGATCCTCTGTATGCCAGGATTTAGATGGGGTTTCACTTGCACACATCTCCCACGCAGTGTTGGCAGGACAGGAAGGTGGCAGAGGAGTAGGAGTGGGACTGATTTGGTCCCTGCTCTGCTAAGGCCAGGCTGGATGGGGCTTGGAGCAACCTGGGATAGTGGAAGGTGTCCCTGCCCATGGCAGAATCTTTAAGGACCCTTCCAACCCAAAACATTCTAAAATTTAAAAAGATTTCTAACCTCCACAACTTCATGTTGAGCAGTGTGAACTGCCCTTGCTTTCTGGTTAACGGATGAGTTGTGTCATCTAAGAACTGCTCTGAATCCATGACAAATTGAATTCCATCACCTCTGGGAGGCTTCCCAACTCTTTCCAGAAAACCAGAGGAAGTTCAGCAGCTCTTCCCCATCCTGAGGAAAACACACTGTCTCTTCTTCTGGCTTTTGCTGAAAGCAAGTGGACTTTGAACCATCAATACCAAAGGAATTTTCTCACAAAGCTAGACTGAAAACCAGGGATTTCACTCTTTTTATTCTGTCAAAGCTCCTGTTCTACCCACTCAGCCCTCTGTGTCATTACAGACTCCCCTCTGCAGCAAAGGGACAGTTTTCCTGAGGGTCACCTTGCCCTTAGGAGACAGAAGTGTCCCCTGCCTGTGACCAGAAGGGAAAAGAAGCCCATGACTGAGAGGGAGTTGCCTTCCTTCACTGCTTTCCTTTCTTGCATCCTCCAGAAGTTTGTCTGGACCCAGAACAGAAGCAAATAGAAAGTTTATTTCTATATTTAAGTGGAAGAAATGAGGAATACAACTTGTCAGAGGAAGGATAGTGGGAACCCCTCTGACTGGACTCCAACCCTCATCCAAGGCTGTCCTGCAAACATCCCTGTGCCTCCTCTGCCATGAGTCACAACAAACCACATCATCATCATCATCATCATCCTCATCCTCCCAGTCTCATGGACATCCCAGCACAGGAATGTGATTAATCCATATAAAGAGAATTCTCAAGGTGTGAATCCCAGTTCTTACTGGTTTTGCTTGGCCAACACCCACAGATACACAGTTTTCCAAATATGATAGAAATTCCCTCTTCTTTGAGTGTGTTGATGGCCACATTTAAGCTGTTTTAGTAGTGGTGGCTGCCTGGAAGGAAATTAACTCTCTCCATAAAAAAAAAAAAAGAAGCCCAAAGTGGATCTGCTCCATCAAAATACCTGAAATCAGACAGAAATCGTCAAAGTAGTAACTTTGCAGTAGTGCTTTGAGCTAGGGTTTTTTTTCAGAGCACTTCCCATGCTTTGATTTATTTTTTTTCATTCTTTGAAATGTTGCTATTTGATCTGGTGACAGCTTTGTGAGGACAATGATGGAAAACATTCTCTTTAAAATGTGAGACTCACAACCCAACAGTGATGATGAAACTTTTCTGTCTCAGTGTATCACATGCAAACTAATCACACAGAGTGCTTTTGTGCTGTTTTATCCCTTCACAGACTCGCAGGATCATGGAATTTGGGTTGGAAGGGTCCTTCTTGCAACAAGTTGAATATGACCCCCCCAGTTTGTGAGATGCTGTATCCAGAGCCCTCCCAGTCAAGGCAAAGTTAAAGCTCAAATAACAAACTATTAATATTCTCTACTCAGATTAATTACCTGGAATTTATGGGACACATGGTACTTCCACTTATTTTTCTGCCGAGTTAATGATAGCCTGAAAAACCCCAAAATACAAAGGGAACAGGTTTTGCACAAAAAGGAAAGCAAGTGGAACATCAGCATTTGCTGGGGACAGTCCAAGATGAATTTCAGTCCACATTTTATTGTTTTTGTCAAAATATGTGTGGTGTGGGTTGCAACAGCTCAGCTGCAACTGGTTCTACGCAGAGGGAACGCTAAACTCCAGCCTATGAGTAACATTGTGAAATTTAGGGTAAATATGGTTGTTAAAACATGTTTTTTAAAAGCATTCTGATTCAACTTGTTTTTTTTCTCTCTCTTCCAGTCTTGACACAGCACAGGAATAAGCTGGATGTGAGATATCCAAGAAAAAATAGGCAAGTTACAAAGCAGGGAAAGCAGGCAATCAATGAAAACGATCTATATCTCATTCACATTGTTGAATAAATAATAGCAGAGGAGGCCTAAAATTAGATTTGAGGAGAAACCTGAGCTAGTCTGAACATGGGCTGATGCACATTTCCAGTCTCACTGCTGTACTGGAGAGCTGGGATCTCACCTGGGACACAGGGACTGGGAATGGTGCTGGTCTGGCTCCTCTTGGCCAGAGACTCTTGTGTGGGGGGAAGGTGGGGATGCTGGTCCTCCATATTGCTCACTTCTGGAAAGAATGGGCAATTTGAAGTGATTTAGGGGATTTTTCTATTTGCAGGAGCTTGTCCCCATGTTGCAGGGGCGAATCATAATCATGGAATGGTTTGGGTTGGAAGGGACCTTAGAGATCATCTCATTCCACCCCCTGCCATAGGCAGGGACCCCTTCCACTATCCCAAGTTGCACAGAGTCCCATTTGGTCCCTGATCTAAAGAAAACCAGGAAAACTAAGAAGTGAGGCCAAAAGTTGATATAACCCCTAAAAATCAGTGCCTTCCTGACACAGGAGAAGGGTTCTGGTTATGACACTGCAGTAAAGTGGAGCTGAAATCCCTGCTCCTGACTCACAGCAGGGCATGAAATTTAATTCCCTTCCCCATCCAGTCAGAAAGGGATGATTTATGTCTAAAATGCTTGGGAATATTACCTTCAGAGTCTCCAAAATAACAAAGTTCACATTTGCAGCAATGTTCCCTTTATTTTCATTTGTTTGATGTGATTTGCCGAGTTTGACCCCAACTTGCAAACAAATTCAGATCCAAGGAGAACGTGAGTTTTTTTACTGAAAATGCCATCTGGTCTACATGGAATATGGAAGCCTGAAGTTATCCATGTGCCACATGTCCCACAGAGAGAGCTTTTCAAATGCTGGCCCAGATGGAGGCTTTTATAAATCCTTTTATTGATAATAATCAATAATGACCAAACTTTCAGAGAAAGAGAAGTAAACACAACCATCAATCCCACTTCAATACAATTGCCCAGAAGGTCAGATCGCTTTATCTGTGTCTCAGTGAGGAGGATGGAAAAAATCTCTCAGATGGGGAGGGGAGCTCTGGAAAGGATGGAGGGATGGATTTATAATAATGGAATCAGGGAATCATGGAATCACAGAATGGTTTGGGCTGGGGGGACCTTAAAGCTCATCCAGTGCCCCCACTGCCATGGGCAGGGACACCTTCCACTGTCCCAGGCTGCTCCAAGCCCTCTCCAGCCTGGCCTTGGGCACTGCCAGGGATCCAGGGGCAGCCACAGCTTCTCTGGGCACCCTGTGCCAGGGCCTTCCCACCCTCCCAGGGAACAATTCCTTCCCAATATCCCATCCAACCCTGCCCTCTGGCACTGGGAAGCCATTCCCTGTGTCCTGTCCCTCCAGCCCTTGGAAATTGTCTCTCTCCAGGTTTCCTGTGGCTCCTTCAGGCACTGCAAGGCCACACTGAGGTCACCCCAAAGCTTCTCCTCTCCAGGCTGAACAATCCCAGCTCTCCCAGCCTTTCCTCCCAGCAGAGCTGCTCCATCCCTCTGCTCATCCTGGAGCCTCCTCTGGGCTCTCTCCAGCAGCTCCACGTCCTTGCTGTGCTGGGCCCAGGGCTGGGGCAGCTCTGCAGGTGGGGTCTCACCTGAGTGACATCCCTTGCTCTGCCTTTTCCCAACATCCAGAGCCTTTCCCACCTTCTGGCAGCTTCAAAGGTCACTGTTCCTTTTGCCAAATGAGTCACACTTACAAGAATTGTTAATTTCTGAGTTTCCCATAATTTGGACGTGCCAATCTGCTCCATCCTCCTTTTCTCTTGGAGTGGGAAAACCCCCTCAGTGCTGGCTGTGGAGTCAGCAGCTGGACAGAGCTCAGCGGAGGGATGGCTCCCTGGGCTCCGAGGAAATGTTATCCAAAACAACACATTTTGGGCCAGAAATCTGGGAAAAGGATGGAGATGAAGGAAAATGGTTCTGGTTGAGAAAGACTGAAAAAGAAAGAAACAAAACCTAAAGGAGACCTCAGGGTTTTTATCAGTTTAGGAGCAAGACTCAATCTCTTGATGGAAAAAGATGGAAATTATTCATAAGACTGAAAAAATTAAATCCTTTAGGAAGAAGAAACACCTCAAAACAACTTGTCTGTGACCAGAAACAGGAATTATACAAATGATCAGAAGAGCAACATCACTCAGACAGAGGCAGAGAGAGATGATTTCTAACCAGGTATCTGCTTCCTCTGGCCAGAGAATTTTAGATTGCTTATAATGGATCACTAAAATGTGTGGCACATTCATTACTGTCAAAATGAGTGGATAACTCTCAAGCAGTGCAGATATTTTATTTATGAGTGAATAAAAGAATTTATAGCTGCCTATCACTGATCTCCAGTGCTGGAATGGAGTAAAATCAATTCAAAGTTCAAAAAAAAAATAAAAAAGAAAAAAATTGAGATAGAGGAAAGGATTTTCATAATCTTATTTTTTGGGGTTATTGTTTTTGTTCTTTGATTTGTTTGTGCTTTGATTTTGTGCTTTTGACTTTGATTCCTGCTTGGATTTAAAGGCAAATTGAAGTGTAGCAAAGAGACAGGCTTTAATAAAGAGATGTGCTGTGTCTCTGATGTATTTGAGGGAACCTTTGCTGCTTGTGGTTTTGTATATGGTTATGGTAAATAACCCTCACGTTGATTTTTGTGGTCTGCCCTTTGCTGTGGGTACTTGACCACCAGAGACTCATTGAACCCAAACAACCCAAGCCCGTGCCCAGCCCCAAAGTGCCACCACCACCACAAAACGTGGGAAACCCCGAACAAAACGGGGCAGCGACCCCAGTGAGGAGGCACCTGATTTCGGGGGGAACGGCCCTGACAAGGCCTGGCTGCCACCAGCTTTGTTATCCTGGGGGTTGTCACTGCACAATCCCCCTTTCCCCATGGCTGCTTCCTGCCAGCAATCCTAATAAATGAGCCCAAAGGGGAGATGGGATGACAGGGCTGAGGTCCGTCACGGGGGATGAGCCCTGACGGGGGGCACTGAACCCGAACTGACGGAGCGTCCCCGGCACAGCCCCGGGGACTGTGGGGCCTCCACTGAGCGGGGTTTTCACTCTTCCTGGAGGAATTAGTGCCGAGTTTGCTCCCCAGCAAAGGCAAATTAAACCAGGCAGTGACACCCCCTCAGAATATTCTGTTTAAGGTGCAAAATGTTTGTGGGTTCTGCTGATCGCTCATAGGAAAAAAGCTTTCCTGATACATTCCCCTGTAAATATGCTCCATAAAAATATATATAGGTATATATACACAAACTTGAACCTCTATATTCATGGATATACATCTATGCACACTCACGTTTATTTTTCAGGCCACAACAATAACTGGGGTGATGATTTTTTCCACAGGAAAGGTGAAAAACCCAGCTGGAAGTGCAATAAAACACAACTGACATGCACAGGGTGGGGGGAAAGCTCCCTGAAATCTCCCTGAACTTGCTGTGGGGATGTCAGTCAGGGCCATACGCAGGCACTGAACCACAAAGTCAGAAGCATGACACGAGCAGGAAAAGGAACTCTCTGGGCAGAGTTTCTCCAGAGCGTGACATTTATGATTCATCTGACTATAAATCTGGGCCCATCTGAAGAGAAGATTTTTTTTTTCCTGTGGAAATTTCTCACATAACATGAGGCTTTTTGGCTCCCAGCAAACAAAGGCTGAGTTTTAGACCTATGCTTTTTGGGAGCCTGACTCCCTAATAAACACAGGTGTTTTCCAGGAGGGTAGCTGACTTCTAAAATAAATTCACTGTAGTGAAGTTTTTTGTTGAAAAACAGCAAAAGAAAATCTTCTGAACCACGTTTAATGCAAATGAGGGATGGTGGGGCTCTAGAAACAGCAAGTGAGGAAAAATTCTCATCTTCTGGCACTGCTTTTCTCTTTTCATTCTTTCTCTTACTTAAGTGTCATCAGGCAAATGAGAGCATCTTTATAGATGATATCAGAGAACAACACTTGACACTGTACTGACTGTAAAGACACAGTTGTCCTTGTCCTGCAACCTTATGTGTAGCTCAAACTGGATTTAAAAACTGATTTTTCTTCTGTTGTGCTGTTTTTCCTCTTTTGCTTTTTGCTGGTCCTCAGGTCAGGTGGAAAGAGGTGGAGAGTTTACCAAGCCAAGGATGGCAGGGAAGGGAAAGACTCACTGGGGAGGGCTTTTGAGATAAGCAAGGAGCAAACACCTATTGAGACATCAAAAAGGACCAAAAGAAGATTTCCTAGGGACCACCTGCAAAGACACAGTGGGGAGGTAGAGATATGGGGCTAAACACTTACATTTCTTGATTACAACCTTCTTTTTTTAGCAGTTTTGTGGTTTCATCCTTCTTTGAGGAGCTCTGTAGAAGGAGAGAAACATCCCAGAGCTCCGGCTGACTCAGATCCTGTCACACTTTTCTATTCAGCTTCCAGGGAATAAAAGGAGATCCCAGTTTACCCTCCTGTTCTGGTCTCTGCAGAGTGCAGGTCCCTTCCTGAGCCATTCCTCTCCTGTGCTCATCTGTTTTCCTCATCCCAGTCTTTGTGCTCAGTCCCTTCCCTTCTTTCCCTTCCAGCTGTTAATAAGTGAGACTGGGAATGTATATGAGCAATTGGCCCACAGAGAAACTTGCTGAACTGAGGCTAAAATTTCCCTTCAGGGAGCCAGATTATATTTGGGTTTTTTTCACTTACAAGAAAGGAGAGGGAGAAGGCAGCACAGCTGGCGAAGCAGAAATTAGTCTGCTGGAAAATTCGACTTTCTTCCCCACCTCAGCTTTATAAAAATGACCCAAAAGCCAAGCCAGGATATGAAATCCGAGAAACTCGAACTGTACTAAATATATTTTTTTTCTCAGTTCTTCTCCAGAGCTGAGCCAAAACAGAGGTGCAGAGCATCAACACCACAGCCAAGCAAACCACAATCTTCCTCTGCATCAGGAGCACGCAGGGAGATGAGAGCTGCAGAGTGATGAGGACTTCTTCCTGTTGGGAAAGAAATCCTGAGCAGAGAGCTGGGTATTTATTTCACACCCATTGTTTATCTTGCGTTCCACACATCTGTGCCTTGGAGCAGAAGTAGCTGCAAATAGCTCAGACATCAGCGTGTGGTTCTGAGAAAACAGGGGCAGGAGGAACTGGCTTCTGTGGGACAGGAGGAGGGAGGAAACTGCTGCTGTCTGCCATGGCTTTGTTCCTGCTGTTAGACATTGAGAAACAGGGGAATTATTCCCCTCGGAGTGGATGACTCCAGAGCGATTTCATGGGATGAATCACATTTGTACTCACAGGTGAGGACTAAGTGGAAGGACCAGCTGGATAGTGAAAGGGTTTTGGGGAATTTAGAAAGATTTTTTTCCTGAACACCAAATTCATCACCTATAGCATCAAGAAGAAGCCCTGATCCTTGTATCCCATTACAGTTTCAGATAATTATTCCAGTTATTTGTCCAATTCGAGAAATTTGCATCCTAACAGCTGCTGTGCACAAACTTGTCCAGGTTCAGAGAATCATTTTGGGTTGGAAGGACCTTAAAGATCATCCACTTTCAAAGCTTGTGCCGTGGGCAGGGACACCTTCCACTATCCCAGGCTGCTCCAAGCCCTGTCCAAGCTGGCCTTGGACACTTCCAGGGATCCAGGGGCAGCCACAGCTTCTCTGGGCACCCTGTGCCAGGGCCTCCCCACCCTCCCAGGGAACAATTCCTTCCCAATATCCCATCTAACCCTGCCCTCCTTCAGCTTAAGGCCATTCCTCCTTGTCCTGTCACTCCCTGCCCTTGTAAAAAGTCCCTCTCCAGCTTTCTTTTAAGTACTGGAATCGTTTTGGGTCTTAATGTAAGAAATTTTTGCACACATGTCTTATTTTGAATAGAGTTGCCTCTTTCATGCCCTCTTAAAATGAATGAGAATCATTATTTCATACAAAACAAGAAGTTTAGACCTATCAGATAAGAATCTAGGAAGCACTTTTCCAAACCAAAGCACTCTGCCTTTTGATAAGAACACGTTAAAATATTTTCTTGCTCCACTTGTGTTATCTTGCAATTGAATTTCAAACCCCCTAAAGTCTGTATTCCCTGATGAAGGAACAAATTAACCCTATCTGAGCATCAATCTGTGCATTTAAATTTAGGTCTTGTATACATTTCTGTGACATTTCTTGGATCCTTGCAAGAAATGATACCCATTGTTTCTAGATGAGCGAATTCAGGTTCTGCAGAAAAGTTTTCCACTTCTGCTTCACAGTTTCCACTGATCTGATCTTGACATGGAAGATTTCTTTCTCATCAAGATTATGAGGAAATCAACAGCAACTGTGTTTCATCTTCCCTCTGTGAAATATTCCATTTTTATTTTGCATTTATGTGATTTTTCTCATCACACCTCTCTGATTGGTACCAATCAGGCAAACACCATCACACTTGGTAGGACAAACTTGTTTAAATGGGTTAAAGTGCTCTCCTGGTCTGAGGTGAAGCATCTGGATCTCCTCCACAGGGAATTTCTCTGATTTGTACAGGTGCATTTTCATCTCATGGAATCAGGGAGTGGTTTGGGTTGGAAGCTCATCCAGTTCCACCCCCTGCCATGGGCAGGGACACCTTCCACTAGACCAGGTTGTTCAACTGATCCCATTTCTCCCATTTCATTTTTTTACTGCCCTTGGACCCTCCACGACTTAAACCCTCCCCAGGCAATGCTGGGGGAACAAATCCTTGCTGCTTAGAAAACTGGATTTTTCCATACAAAAATCCAACCACGATTTTCAGAACTGGGAAAATCTCTGAGGAGATGCCATGGGTGACTGGGGGGTTGAGTTCATTCCTTTCAGCAGTTTGCTCCATGTCCTCCCTCCCTTTTCCATGCTTTAAACCCCCTATAAAGTTGCAAACCCTGGTAAATACTGGAATAGCTGGGATGAATTGGAGCCTCACTCTTCATTCACAGGGCCTCTGCAAAATCAAAGGGGCAAATTGATCTGACAACAACCAAGTGTTCAGTGTACAAGGTATTAAAATGAATTTCTTGTTCACTGTGAGGAGCAGCATCTCGAGGAGTATCTCTGTCCTCAGTGTTTTCCTGGGGCTGTGCCAATGGTGCCTCGTTGTCTGATTTCCAAGGGCTGTAATTGAGTGATAATTGCGAGTTCCTCTTTTGAACCAACACTGTCTGTGAGCCCTGATAAACTTCATCACCATTTAGCTGGAAATCTGAGAGCTCTAAACAATTTATTTACAAAGAGAGACACAGACATCTTTTAACACACTGCACCACTGCCTGCCCTCCGTGTACATCGGCATTTGCATGGCGCCAATTAACAGCAGGCTGCTTGATTTTGTTTGGTTTTTTTTAACTTTTAAAATATTTTTAATCTCTTTGATATGGTCTGCATGAGCCATTTCTAGAGGCTTCTTCCTGCCTGCACAGCCACAGGAGTTTTGTGGTTGTGGTGGTTTTTTGGCTTGTGGAGTGTAGTCGAGGGATACCAGATTTTAGCCAGTTGTGCAAAGCGCAGGGAAGAGAAAACAAATAAAGATGAGGGAGAATAATGCAAAATGTAGAAATGAAGAAAAGTGTTATTCAATTTATGGCCTTGTTTCATGCTGATTTTCTCATTTGGCTGATATGTCTCATCTCTCTCTGGAAGTGACAGACTCAGAATTATAAACTGGCTTCTCCCTTAACCTCAAATCTTTTTAGGGAGTATGTTTCAGTGGTGGAGAGATGGATGTAGAAGGGACACCTGAATTCTTACCTCCACTCAGACCTATAACAGTAGTGTCCATTGAATATTGCATTCTTGGTGTACTTAGTGGAGATGTAAACCATAAAATTTCTTCCCAGGATTAAGTTTTCAAAAATAATGTTTGAGCAGAGTCCTCAAATGGTAGAAAAATGGGGCTGGAAGGGCCTAGAAGTGTCACCTGTCTTGGAAAATTCTTCTTGAGAGATATTACTCCAGCCTGTGCTAAAGGTCTCCAGAGATGAGGGTCCAACCTGCTCAGAAAAGCATCAGTGGTGCATTTTCCTCAGTGTTTGGGAAATCTGTTCTATGCTGAGACCAACCCTTCTGTTCTATGCTTGCTGCCCAACCCCCTTCAATTCCATGGAATCATGGAATACCCTGATTTCGAAAGGACCCACAAGGATCATCCAGTGCAACCCCTGGCCCTGCACAGACACCCCAACAACTCCACCCTGTGCATCCCTGACAGTGCTGTCCCAGCACCCCTGGAGCTCCGGCAGCCTTGGGGCCGTGCCCATTCCCTGGGGAGCCTGGGCAGTGCCCAGCACCCTCTGAGGGAAGAAGCTTTCCCTGCTCTCCAGCCTGAGCCTGCCCTGGCACAGCTCCAGCCTTTCCCTGGGTCCTGTCCCTGTCCCAGGGAGCAGAGATTGGAGATGCTTGTGCGCTATTAGTTAAATTTTATCTTCATTTTTGCATTCTTAAATTATCTTTTTTTATTCCACTTATTACTCTTCTTTTCTTCTTCTATGTATTTTTAAATTCTTCTTACTATTCTTCTATGTATTTTGAATTTATTATTCTTTGGCTTCTTTGTGTTTTCAGTCTTTGTCTTTGTCTTCTTCATCTTCTTTGCTCAGTAAGCCCAAGTCCAGCCCCAGGGCTGCAGTGCTGGCCCAGTGCTGTGTGTGAGGTGATTTGGGTTTTTGGCTGCACTGCCCTGTCCAGCTGCTCCCACAGGGCTCTGTCAGCACCAACACAGCCCTGCTGCTGCCTCAGAGGGGGCTGCACTGGGGGAACCCTCCTGCCCTGCACAAGGCTGCTCAAGGCAGGCAGGACTGGTGAGGAACACACCCAGCCTGGCTCCAGGGGCTGAACTCGGACAGGTTTAGGAAGGAATCGTTCCCTGGGAGGGTGGGGAGGCCCTGGCACAGGGTGCCCAGAGAAGCTGTGGCTGCCCCATCCCTGGAAGTATCCAAGGGCAGCTTGGACAGGGCTTGGAGCAACCTGGGATAGGGGAAGGTGTCCCTGGCCACGTGTCAGGATGCAGTGAGGGAGAGAGGCCTCTGCCACAATTAAGGGGCAAACGAGACCATAGGATGGCAACCTATGGATTTTATTCAACAACATGGATTTTATTTCACAAGAAATGTGAGGTAGGGAGATAGAAATAAATACAAAACACCTGTCAGAGAGAGAGAGACAGCAGAAGACAATCAGCTAGAACTACATGAGCTTTCAGGTCCCTCCAACCTGAACCATTCTGTCACTTGAGAAGTTGTGTGGACTCCAGCAGTGACCTCCAGAGCTGCTTTCTGCTGAGCAGGCCCTGGGCAAGGACAGGGGAGCAGAGGCTGCAGGGCTTTGGCCACGGGGCCCCCTGCAAGTTTCCTTCTGGTGGATTTTGATGTCCAAAATAGATGTGAAAATGGTGACAAGAGCCTTTACAGCACCTTTAGAGTCACACAAAGCCTCTGAAGGAACAGTGGCCCCTCCTTGGCCACGCCAAACACGCGCTGCCTCTCTAACCCAGCTCGGCTCCTGGCCATGGTCGGCGC
>VZRZ01007865.1:229927-244803 GCA_013398175.1 Climacteris rufus | reverse complement strand
CAAAATACATCCCCATCTCTGAGAGATAAGAAATGAAATCTGTAGCCTCTGTTCTTATGCCTTGCAAATTTTATTAGAAAATACAAAAATTCTTCAGTAATTTGAACACTGTTCTGTCTTTCAGTGGTAATTTCCTGGGAAATGATAATATATGGTAATTAGAACATATTGTATATTCATGTTTTTATATCATATATTGTACTATAAATATACAATATGTAATAAAAATAAATTATTTGCTAATTTTACTTATTCATTAGATCTTACCTTAATTTATGTATTTTTAAATTATTCTTCTTATTCTTCTTATTATTACTACCCTTCTTCTATTCCTCTATGTATTTTAAAATTCTTATTCTTATTACTCTTCTTCTTCTAATTACTACTCTTCTTTAAATTTTTATTCTTGTTACTATTCTTCTTCTATGTATTTTTACTCTTATTACTCTTCTTCTTCTAAGTATTTTTAAATTCTTATTGTCACTCTTCCTCTTCTATGTATTTTTAGTCTTATTACTCTTTTATGTCTTTTAAAATTCTTATTCTTATTACTCTTCTTCTAATAACTACTCTTCTTCTTTAAATTCTTATTCTTGTTTCTATTCTTCTTCTATGTAGTTTTACTCTTATTCTTATTACTCTTCTTCTTCTAAGTATTTTTAAATTCTTATTGTCACTCTTCCTCTTCTATGTATTTTAGTCTTGTTATTATTCTTCTATGTATTTTTAAAATCTTATTCTTGTTACTCTTCTTCTATGTATTTTTAAATTCTTCATCTTCTTCATCATCTTATTCTTCATCTACTTCATCTTCTTAGTCTTTGTCCTCATGTTCTTCTTCATCTTTGTCATCGTCTTTTTGGTCATCATCTTCTTTGTCGTCTTCTTTGTCTCCCTATCACTGTTTGTTGAGCCCAGCTCCTGTTGGTTTTGGCAGAGCCATGTGTGTGTGACAGTCCTGCAGGGAGGGAGGGTCTGGCAGCAATTCCTGCTCTCAGTGCCCTGTCTGCACTGCTCTGCTGGCTGTGGCACCAGGCGGGGACACCAGCACAGCCCACACAGCGCCCGCCTGAGACGGAAGGGACATTTCTTGGGGCCAGCCGACTGCCCACGGAGGGCCTGGGCTCCCAGCTGGGCACACCAGGGGCTGGGGGAGGCTGTGCACGGCAGGGACCGGGCTCTCTTTCCTTTCTGCTGCAACTATTGCTTTCATTTCTGCAGCAATTCATTGTTCCAGGGCACCCTGTTCCCCCAGCTGCTGGCTCAATGCCTGGATCTCCAGCAAAGCCTTGTTCAGGATCTCACTAAGGATGTTGTGGTCCATGTACAGCAGAGCCTGGCTGCTAGCTGGGGTGTTGAATAGGAATGTGATCGGGCTCCATGTCAGCACTGATGTCATCTCCTCACTGAGGGCAGAAGAACCTGGTGCCTTTTCCTCCTCAGGAGTGAGAGAGTCAGGGAGCTCCTCCTCCTCAGCAGCTCCGGCCAGAGCAGCAGCTGCTGGCTCAGTGTCCATGGGACTCCCTGGGGCAGGAGAGGCACTGGGCAGGGCATGGACTGCCTCTGCTGCCTCCTCTGTGCCCACCTTCCTGGAGCAGCTGGGTCCCTCCAGGGGTCCTCGTCATTCCACATGCCCAAGGGTTTGTTATAGATGTTGTCCTGCAGGGCATCTTCCCCTTGGGACAGCTCCTGGACTCCACAGTGTTTCCTTTTCAGCACAGAGTCACTGAAATTGAGAGATGATGAGGACTCTGATTCGTCTTCCCATTGGACCCACAGTGTGTCCCTGCCCCACATCTGTTGGGACACTCCTTGGTAGGAGTCATCATCATCCTCTTCCTCCTCTTCAACCCCATAACTTTTGGGGAAATTGGCTTCCAGCCACTCCAGCACCATCTGATGTCCGGACACTCACTCCAGTTCTGGCACACTGGTTGTTGAGATTCCATCTGTATCCATACCACCCAGCAGAGGCCTCCTTGTCAGCTCTTCATGCTCACCTTCTTCCCAGTGGGAGAGTTTTCATCCTCATCTTCATCCCACTGGGAGAGCTGTTGGTGGTCATCTTCTTGGGACATGACTTGGAAATTATGGTCTTCCCCAAAAGATAGATCTTTGCCAAGTTTGCTATCTTCTTGGGAAAGCTTATTGTCCCTGCTGTTATCCTCTTGGGACAACTCTGTGTCACTGTCACTCTCCCCTTGGGACAGCTCTTTTTTCTGGTCATCTTCAGGCTGGAACAGCTCCTTGTCACTCTTTTTATCCCGTGGGAAGAGCTCGATGTTCTCTTCTACATAGGAGAGCTCCTGGTCACTCAGGCTGTCCCCTGGGAAGACCTTGATGTCCTCTTCTACTTTGGACTTGTAGCCACTTGTGCTGTCCCTCAGGAAGATCTCGATGTCCTCTTCCACTTGGGACAGTACCTGATCACTCTGGCTGTCCTCTGGGAAGAGCTCAATGTGCTCTTCCACTTGGGACAGCTCCTCGTCACTTGTGCTGTCCCCTGGAAAGAGTGCACTGTCATCTTGCACTTGGGACAGCTCCTGGTCACTCCTGCTGTCCCCTCGAAAGAGCCCAATGTCCGCTTCCACTTGGACTGCTCCCTGTCACTGCTGTTTTCCCCTTGGGAATATTCAGTGTCATTTTCCCGTTGGAACTCCTGGTTCTCAAGGTCATCTCCACCTTGAGATAGGTCTTTGTTTTCTTCCCATTGGGACAGGTCTTTTTCACGGCTGTGCTCCCCTTGGGAGATATTGCTGTCATTTTCCTTTCCCTGCTGGCAGAGTTCTTCCTTGTCATCCCTTTGGCACAGGTCTCAATACTGGAAATTACTGTTCACCACGTATTCCTCCTCGCAAATGAGCCTCTATGCAGATGAGTTCCCATGCACAGTCCGTTCTTTCAGACCCTTCTGGAAATGAGCCAGTGGCTTTGGGGGTCTTTGGTGGCCTTGATCCCCTTTAGAGTCCATGGGCACTTCTCAGCCCGACTCCTGTGCTGTCTGTGCTGGGTCCTGCTGATCTCCAGGAACTGCAACCAAGACATTTGTCCTGCCCAGGTGCTGCTCTGTGTCCACCTCCAGGCCAGGACTGGCGCTGGCACGGGCACTACTCCTCCGGCTGTGGTGCCAGGCAGGGACACCAGAACAGCCTGCACAGAGCCCGCAGCACCCGCCTGAAACGGGAGGGATGTTTCTTGGAGAGCTGGCTCTGTGACCCTGTCTCCTGATCTTCACAAGCTGCAGAATCTGCCACCTCAGGAGCAAGAGACTCGGGGAGCTCCTCTTCCTCAGCAGCTCCAGCCGGGGCAGCAGCTGCCGGCTCAGAGTCTGTGGGACACCCCGGGGCAGGAGATGCGTTGGGCATGTCACATATTGCCCCTGATACAACCTGTGTGTCCACCTTCCTGGAACAGCTGGGTTCCTCCAGGGCGTCCTCGTTGTTCACCAAGCCCAGGGGTTTGTTCCAGATGTCATCAAGGATGGCATCTTCCCCTTGGGACAGCTCTTGGGCTTTGCAGTGTTTCACTTTGGAAAGCACTTTGTCACCTGTATTGAAACCCAGAGATGATATAGAGTCCAACAGGTCGTGCCATCCGGACCCCTTTTTGGCCTTGCCACATTTCTGTTGCAACCATCCTTGGAGTGTGTCATCTTTCTCCTCTTCCTCCTCCTCAACCCCATAATTGTTGGGGAAATTGGCTTCCAGCCACTCTAGCACCATCTGATGTTTTGACACTCGCTCCAGTTCCGGCATTTCGATTGACCAGCTGTGATCACTGTCCACACCACCAAGCAGCAGCCTCCTCGTCAGCTCTTCTTTCTCATGTTCTTCCCATTGGGAGAGCTCTTTGCTGTCATCTTCTCCTGGGGACATGTCCTGGACATTACAGTCTTCCCCAAAAGACAGATCTTTGTCATGTTTGCTGTTGTCTTGGGAAAGCTCATTGTCCTTGCTGTTATCCCTTTGGGATAGCGCCTCGTCCCTGTCACTCTCCCCTTGGGACAGCTCTTTATTGTGTCTGTCTTCATCCTGGGACACCTCCTTGTAACTTGAGCTGTGCCCTTGGGAGAACTCATTGTCATCTTCCACTGGGGACACCTCCCAGTCACTGCTGTGTTCCCCTGGGAAGAGGTCATTGTCATCTTCCAATGGGGACACCTCCCAGTCACTGCTGTGTTCCTCTGGGAAGAGCTCATTGTCATCTTCCAATGGGGACACCTCCCAGTCACTGCTGTGTTCCTCTGGGAAGAGCTCATTGTCATCTTCCAATGGGGACACCTCCCAGTCACTGCTGTGTTCCTCTGGGAAGAGCTCATTGTCATCTTCCAATGGGGACACCTCCCAGTCACTGCTGTGTTCCTCTGGGAAGAGCTCATTGTCATCTTCCAATGGGGACACCTCCCAGTCACTGCTGTGTTCCTCTGGGAAGAGGTCATTGTCATCTTCCAATGGGGACACCTCCCAGTCACTGCTGTGTTCCCCTGGGAAGAGGTCATTGTCATCTTCCAAAGGGGACACCTCCCAGTCACTGCTGTGTTCCTCTGGGAAGAGCTCATTGTCATCTTCCACTGGGGACAGCTTTTGGTCAGTTGGGGTGTCTCCTGGGAAGATCTCAATGGCCTCTTCCACTTGGGACAGCTCTTGGTCCCTAGGGCTGTCACCTGGGAAGAGCTCCATGGCTTCTTCCACTTCGGACTGCTCCCGGTCACTTGATCTGTCCCCTGGGATGATCCCAACGGCTTCTTCCATTTCAGACAGCTCTTGGTCACTAGGGCTGTCCCCCAGAAAGGTCTCAAAGGCTTCTTCCCCTTCAGACAGCTCCTGGTCAATTAGGCTGTCCCCTGGGACAATCTCAATGGCCTCTTCCATTTCAGACACCTCCTGGTCACTAGGGCTGTCACCTGGGAAGATCTCGATGGCTTCTTCCGCTTCAGACACCTTCTGCTCACACAGGCTGTCCCCTGGAAAGGTCTCAAAGGCCTCTTCCACTTCAGACAGCTCTTGATCCCTAGCATTGTTCCCTGGGAAGAGCTCGATGGCTTCTGGTAATTCAGGCATCTCCTGGTCACTAGGGCTGTCCCCTGGGATGATCTCAATGGCTTCTTCAACTGCAGACAGCTCCTGGTCACTCAGGCTGTCCTCTGGGAAGAGCTTGATGGCATCTTCCACTTCATACCGCTCCTGGTCACTCATGCTATCTACTTCAAAGAGCTCACTGTCATCTTGCAGTTGGGACAGCTCCTGGTCACTCTCGCTGTCCCCTTGAAAGAGTTCAATGTCCTTGGTCTCTTGGGACAGCTCCTGGTCACTGCTGTTTTTCCCTAGGGACAGCTCATTGTCATTTTCCCATTGGGACTCCTGTTTCTTAATGTCATCTTTCCCTTGGCATGGCTCTTTGTCCTCTTGCAATCGGGACAGGTCTTTTTCAAGGCTGTGTTGCCCTTGGGAGATATTGCTTTCATTTTCTTTTTCCTGCTGGGAGAGTTCTTCCTTGTCATCTCTGTGGCACAGGGAATTGTCACTGTTCTCTTCCTTTTGGGACACTCCATGAATTCTGGAGTCCTCTTCTTGGCACAGCCCAAGAGCCTCCCTGGCCCCAGCATGTTCCAGGCCCCTCCTGGCCTCAAGCTGTTGTGGTGCCATGCCAGTGAGGCTGCGCTCCATGGCACAAGCCCCCGAGGTGATGGGTGGCACAGGTGGCAGCTTCCAGCTCAGGGACACATGAGCTGTGCTCTCCTGGGCCACCCTGAGTGGGGGCAATAACACCTTGGACATGGGGGTGTGTGGCTGCAGGGACTGCCAACGAGAGGGTCTGCGGGGCTGTGGCCCCATCTTCCCTGCACTCCCCAGCTCTGTGCCCCGGCTCTGAGGGTTCCTCGGGCTCACCAGGCAGGGCAGTGATGGCAGAGGTGGCAGCCGTGGCAGAGGTAGCAGCGCTGGCCACCTGTCCCCCTGGAGGAACAGGGCCCGGCTCCGGCTGCCCTGCAGCGCTGCCTGTGGCTGCCTGAGCTCCACCCGTGGCATCTTGAGCTCTTTAAGCTCTCTGGGTCCCACCTTCAGCTGCCCGGGATGCAGTGGTGGCAGCTTCACTTGCATGTGTGAGGAGCAGGACAGGGAGGAAGACAAGTAGGCGTGGGACAGAGGCGGCTGCCTTGGCAGAGCAAAGCGCCTGGCCCCGTCCCTCCACTGGCCTCTCCTTCCCACCTCATTACCCATCCTTGGTCTCCTCCACAGGCTCAGCAGTTGGTCCTGGGCAGGCTTGGAGATGGGGTTTCTCTGCACCTTGTTCATCTTCTCAAAACTCTCCATCTTCCTTGAGCGCAGACAGATCCAGGGAGCTGCTTTCTCGTCAGAGAGCTACTCTCCTGTGAAGGGGCACCCCAGGGCTCAGCACCCCTTATATGACCTCGGCCAGGGCGGGGCTCTCTGGGCACCACCATGTCCCACATCACAAAGGGCACTGACACAAAGCGCCTGTGTCACAAAGGGCCTGTGTCACAAAGGGCCACACCTGGCACCCCAAGAGCAATGGAGCAGACAGGAACTGCAAGGAGCTGCCCTGCACTTGTGGACTTGTAGCCCCTGCTGTGCCCAGAGCCCGCAGAGCCTTTGGCCGCGCTCCCACACCACAGCCCCAGCCCCAGCCCCACCTTGCAGAGCCCTGGCTTTGCAGGCTGCACTGACCAGGGCAGGAGGAATTGGCTGCTTGGACGTGCCAGGGACTTGTGGGCAGCAGCTCCATGTGCCGCAGGAGGCCAGGGATGAGGGGTGTCCCTCAGGGTTCTGCCTGAGCACCGGGGCTAGGCAGTGCCTTTGTCAATGACACCCAGGGCCACTGAGCACACCCTCAGCACCTTTGTGGGGCACGGGAAGCTGAGTGGGGCAGGGGCACCATGGAAGGACGGGGCCATCCAGAGGCACCTGGACAAGCTTGAGAAGTGGGACCACGAGAGCCTCATGCTGTTCCACAAGGCCAGGTGTCCATTGCTGCAGCTGGGTCAGGGCAGTCCCTGAGTCACGGATTCTTCCAGGTGGGAAGAGGCCTCTGAATCCCTCAGTGTAGCTCTGCCTCCCTGGCCGCTCCCACCACTTCCAGAAGCAGCACTTGGCTACCCTTGGAGCTTTCCCGTGCCCTTCCCTACTCCCAGCAGGGCTGGCCAGAGGGGAGCACACACAGCCTGTGCCTGTCCTCCACAGCCCCTGTGGGCAGCGGGTCCGGCTGCCCTGGGCAGGCTATGCTGGGTGAAAGGGATGAGAGGGATGTGTCTTTACAAACAAACTCTGAGCCTGCTTGTAGATAAAGACGGATACTGACAGGTGAAAGAAGTAATGGGAGGAACCATAAATTCCAGAGGAATTCCACTAACTATTGCTCACCCAAGGCCATGCTAAATTCCTGGACTTAGAGAAAAAGAACAGAGATACAAAGATAAAGGCGGGAGGGGGGTGCACATTAGAAGGGGAGGCGATTCAGGAAGTCTGTACCCCTCAAGTACCTCAGCCAACGGGGAAAGACAGAGGGAAATGCGGCCAGGAAATGAGGATTAAAAGGAGGCTGTGTTCTCCAGCATTTTGAGACACCACAGGGGAAAGGCCCATGGCCTCTCCCTTTATTTGAGGGACTCCTCTGTCTCCTTCTTGGACATAAACCTCTGGCGTTGTGAATTTTTGTTTCCATGGGGAATGCTCTTGCAGCAGAAAGTGCCGGAGAAAGCCCAGACCCAAAGAGTCTCTGCCCTGTGGGCGCTGCTGATTCAGCGCTGAGCAAAGGCCTGAGCCCAACAACTCCTCGGAGGCTTCAGAGAAAAGGGGCCTTGGGGCTGGGGGTGATGGCACCGAGGCCCCTTCCCAGCTCTCCCCTTGCTTCTGGGGTGCCACGGGGACAGAGCCCAGGGCTGGGGCTTGCTCCCTGCTGCCACAAGGCCGCTGCCAAGGGCTCCCCGCCTGCCGGGGCCTGGGCCGGGAGCTGAGGGAGCTGCGCCGCCATTGCTGCCGGCCCTGTGAACTGAGCTCCCCTTGCTCTTGTCACAAGTGGGGAATGAGGAGAGCACAGGAAAGCCTCGTGTTTCGCATTCCCTCCTCACCACAACCTCCAGGTTTCAGGCAGAGATAATGTCCAGGGGTTATCAGTGTTTAGCCATAAAGGAAGCAAGGGTGACCTGCCTTTACCAATGCCCAGCTTGCCTGGGGTCATTAGTGCAAAAGCCTCATTTGCACTTGTCTCTAACAATACAAAAACTGATTTTCAGGTTCAGTGGGTTCCATTTATCTCTTCGTCCAAGGGAAAAGCACCTCTGAAGCTTTTAAAGGAATTTCTCCTCTGAGTAATGCTCCTTCCATGAACTGTCTTCCTAAAACATGGTGGCATTGCCCATAAGTTTTGAGTACTTAATTTAAACAACACAATTTTTATAGATGTCAGAGCACACTTATCATGCAGGCTGTTTTGCAGGATGTCAAACTTTCAAAAAGTCTCTCCTTTAAATGAAAATAGAACTTTTTTAAAGGCCACATTCCCAAATAATTAGAGCACCACCTCAGTGTTTGCAGCCAAACCTGAATCAGAAAGATCCCTGCTTTATTTGATAACCTGATGGGTGTTTCCATGTTTCAGTCTTAGCAGATTTTGTGGTTGCAGTTCATAATCAGAGAGATTTTACTTTATTTCTCTATAACTTGGGAAGAACTTCTCAGCCTGTGTTCCATGGAAAATGAGACATGAACTCCAAACTCACCCTGATGGAGCACTTTGGCAAGAGCTGTAGTGAATCTCTTAGATTTGATCAGGAATTGCTTGATTTTGTATCTCATCCTAAGCAGATTGAGAAAGGCAGAAGAAAGAATCAATTTGGACAATTTCTTTGGAAAATAAAGATGTTTTTGCCACTGCCATTTGAAACTTCAAGAAATCAGCACTCGTTTCAAAATGGAAAATGCACTTTTCCTTTCCAAATGGGAGAGGTGTGGCTGAATCAAATCCATTCTCCAATGCTAATACAGAAATTAGCTTTTAGTAGAGCCATCTCTGCAGCACTCCCCAGCTTTTTCTTTCTCCCTCTCTGTCTGAAGTGACCACAATATCCTAAATTAACACTGAACTCACTCAAACCACACATTTAGCTGTTCTGCCTGCAGTTTTTCTCCCTCATCCCCATCCTGCTGCTGCTTCTTCACACTCACTTGGAAAATTATTGAACTCTCCGTTGGCTCTGGAGCAGCCCTTCAGAAAGAAAATTGTCTGACACACATTTTATTGTGAGATTTTCTCTTAGATTTTCCATAGAATCACAGAAGTTTTGGGCTGGAAGTACCTCAAAGATCATCTCATTCCACCCCCTGCCATGGACAGGGACACCTTTCACTATCCCAGGTTGCTCCAAGCTTCCTCTAACCTGGTTTTGAAGGTTTTGGATGAGGAATAACAAAAATTCTGTGCACCTGTAACAGATTTGCATCCCTATAAGCACCCAAAAGCAAGGAAGAAGAGGAGGAAAATTCATATTAACAGCAATTAAATAAACATGGAATCATTGCACCAAAACACTGGCAATGAACACCACCTCCAGCTTTCATGCCTGAGGTTTGTCTGCCTAATTAGCCAACATGGAAGTTTGGCTTTTTCATCCTTCCCCTTGGGAGAAGTTTGGCTTTAAGTCCAAATATTGTGGTCACTCTCACTCTATTTCCCTCCAAGCTGTGCTGCTGTGGCTGTCTTAAAATAAATGGAGCTTTTAAAGGGAAAAAAACCAGAAAACAACAGATTTTATTTTTTGTTATGGAGGGAAAGTTTCTCCTAACATCCTCCTTGGAAAGGCTTGAATGGGGTTGTGTGTGTATAGTTATGTATGAATATATATGTCAATATTTAGAGGGAACCTGTGGCTGATAGTGGGATGAGTAAGGAGTGGAAAATAGGATCTTAAACCAGGAAGCATCAGGGAAACTCCCCATCCCTGAAGTGTCCAAAGCCAGGCTGGATGGGATTTGGAGCAACCTGGAATAGTGGAAGGTATCCAGAAGGACCTGGATGATCTTTAAGGCCCCTTCCAACCCAAACCATTCTGGGATTCTGGGATTCTGGGATTTTAAGGATGCCTCTCCTGCAGCACCCCATGGCCATGCCCTGAACCTGCCCACCCCTGTTCTGCCCCCACTCTTCAGCATAGAAATTTCCAGTCCTACTCCCTTAAAATAACTCATCTCCCTGTGTTTATCTTGGCCCTGGTGGCTCAGAAGCAGGGTCTGGTTTTGACTGCACACATAACATGTGACAGAACATTTGTCTTCAAAACCAGTCTCAGAGTTACAGCACAAGCTGTTTATTCTCTTTACCCCAGTGAAAAACATCAGCTGGTTGGTTTGATGGGGTTTTTTGGGGGGTGTTGTGGGTTTTTTTCTTTGTCAGCCATTTAACAGTTTTATCTGCAACAGGAAACCAGGGTTACAGTTAGGTCAGGTTGTAGAGTCTCCCAGATCACTGAGGAAAACAATAAACACACAGACAGCAAACCCTTGGAAAGAGAGAAGGGAAATGTTGCGTCCATAAAGAATAAATCATTTTTTTTTTCCCAGAAAAGAGCAAAGTGAATGTGTGGGGATGTCAGAGGGATTTCAGACATGCCAGAGAGAAAGGACCTGAGTTCATGTGCAGCTACACGAGGGATGTTGTGAACCATCAGATCATGGAATTATGGAATGGTTTGGGTTGTGAGGGACCTTAAACCTCATCCAGTGCCACCCCTTGCTACGGGCAGGGACACCTTCCACTATCCCAGGTTGCTCCAAGCCCCATTAAACACTTCCACAGTTCGTTTGGGACAAGGGGAGCGGGAAGGTTGGGGACACAGAGTTGTTGGCAAAGCCCAAAGTCCTCCCCAGCACCCTCTGAAATCCAGAAAGTGTTCCCTTTTCCTTAAAAGTTGGGGGGAATCCCGCAGCCTGAGGAGGGAGCCAAGTCTCCGTCGGTTTGGAGTTCAGGCATTTAATTCCTCACAATTGTACTGCCAAGGTTGGAAAAAGAAGAGTTGTTCACTTCTGTGGTTCGTATTTTGACTCTGTAAAACCAGGATAGGGATGCTCTGCCTGGAGTGGGATAAAGCAACTCCAACAACGCCCTCTTTGCAAAGCTGTCAGTGGTGAAGGGAGGGGGGGAGGCATCTTTTTGGTGCTGAATAATTCTGAAAGCAGCCTGACTCATCAATCGCGACGTTAATCACGCTGCTTAATGAGGTGAAGATGTGGCAGAGCTGATAAAGCCCTTGATAAAGGAGCAAACAAGTGATAGTACTGATAACTTATCTAAAGCTGCCGAGCTGACACAGCTGCCTGCGACATCTGACTGACACTTTTTCCTATAAAAACCCAGTCCCACTTTTTAATGGGAGAGTCGTTCAATATTCCTGTTCTTGAGATTCCTCCCTGGAGTGGGGAAGCCCCTCGAGGTTACACAAAAGTTTTACCACTTTTCCTTGGTCTGGGTGAGCCACATCAGTCTCTGCACAATAGTTGGTATACGGATTTAATTAATAGTTACATTAATTTAATACATTTGCTTCAATATAGTTAATTCTTTTAGTAGTAATAGCTACTACTGTGGAGTAAATAGTTCTGATTACATTGTCATAATAAATTATTTTTATATAAATATATGTGGTGTGCCATCCTTAATCCTGAGGGACAAAGTTGTATAAAAGTTCAGTTACACTTAGATAATCCTTTAGATATAAACTGTTGATTAATTCTGGGGTTAAGACTGGATTCAGCTGCACCCAGGTTCCTCTCTGGGGCGTTTAGAAAGCAAGGGGGTAATTTCTGCACTTCATGACTCACTTTTGTCTGAAGCTCCCATTCTGCCCGTGACATCAGTAGTGATACCTGATTTTTGTGGTAAAAATAACATAAAGAAACACCACTTCTCCCAGACAGCCTCTAACCAAGCATGGTCAGTCCCAAAGATGATGTTTCCATGTCAAGGAGTTGTAGAGAGCAATCAGGTTCCCTCTCAGCCTCCTTTTTCCCCCAGCTCCCTCAGTCAGAATGATAACTTAAAAACCCACTGATAATTTGTTATTTTCACCAGAAGATAAAAACTTCCTCAGCAACCCAATCTTGCTCAGTGGAAAAGAAGCCAATTTACTTCTCTAAAATTCTGTGAAACTTTACACTACCGACAGTGACAGGGTTTGTAGATTACCAAACCCAACAGGATGTTACCCAAACCTGCCCTTAGGGCAGCTGGGGCCAAAATTGCTTGAGACATCAGCATTGCTTTGATTTTCCACACAGAAATTCCTCATTTCTGTGTTGCAGAGTCCAAAACATCCCTGATTGTCTCATGTCCTAAGCCATGATGGAGGCACTGAAATAAAGGAAAAGAGAGCTGGGCTTCCCTTCCTCACCGTAGGGAGCATCTGGCTGCAGCTTTCACATCATTTTCTACTTCCTTGCATGGGTTAAACACCTGGAAAACAATTTTAAAAGATTTCTAATAAATTTAAAGGATTCCTTCTAAGACTGTTTTTGGAGTTTCATGAACATTCATAGAATCACAGAATGGTTTGGGTGGGAAGGGACCTTAAAGATCATCCAGTTCCACCCCCTGCCATGGGCAGGGACACTTTCCACTATCCCAGGTTGCTCAGGGAATATTTGGGGCAGAAATAATTCCCACTGGGAGCCAGGTCTTTGCCCATAGGATACATCCCAGATGTGTAAGGTTGGAGGCAGCGAGGGAGGGATGCTCTGCCCACACATCTGGTGCTGTTTCAGGTGCCCCAGTGTATTTTCCTGGGTCCAGACTGCTCCTCCAAGTTCTCTCTACAGCTCCCTGACAGGAGGGGCAGTGAGGGGGGTCAGGCTCTGCTGCCGTGTCCCACGGGAAAGGATGAGAGGAAATGGCCCCAAATTGCACCAGGGGAGGCTCAGGTTGGAGACTGGAAACAATTCTTCCCTCCCAGAGTGGTCAGGCCTTGGAATGAGCTGCCCAGGGAGGTTTGGAGTCCCTGTCTCTGGGAGTGTTCAGGAGCAGGCTGGATGTGGCCCTTGGGGACAGGGTTTGGGGTGATGCTGGTGCTGCTGGGGTGGCACTGGAAGGGCTCTCCCAGCCTTGATGATCCTGGGATTCTGTGACCTGACCTGAAGCCTGATGAGGCTCTCACAGATCCCTGATTCCCCAGGGATTTTCTTCGGGGTTGTAGAGCAAGGGTTCAGCTCCTGATGATGATACCCCATGACTTCAGAGAAATCCTCTTGCCAAAGCGCTGAAGCAGGTGGAGGATTGGCTTCTCAGTGATGCCAAAGCTCCCAAAACTGAGACAATTCCTACACCACCAGTTCGCAGCTGAGGAAGCTGTGAATATTTGTGCTAAATGTCATGGTGTGGAGCCTGCTGGCAGCACAACACAGACACTGGCACCACTCAGAATCCCTGCTGCCACATCCTCGGGGCAGTGGCCTGGCCTGGCCAGAATTTGGGGCTGAAAGGGACTGATGAGGCACCTTCTTGTCCTGTCATTGCATCACAACTGGCATTTAAGGATGCAAACATGTCTGGAAGGAATTATAGGCATAGTTTACCGTTTGCACTGAGTTTTGGAAGGAGCTTTTGGGTACCCAGCCCACACAAAAACACGTTTCAAAATGCAATATAAGCGATATAATCTTTTAAAACATGGGTTGGTTTGAAGCATAGCTCAGCTCAACAAAGATCATTTAATGTCCCATGCCCTCGGTTACTTTATCCCTAATCCTGTGCTGGCATTTCCCTGCTCTCTGTGTGTGTCTGGCTATAAATCCCTCGGGGTAGGGACCTTTTCTCACTCAGTGTTTATTCCAGACAGAGCCACCAGTCCTTAATGACTCATGAGGTGCTAATGGGATTCCCAGTAGCTCAAGGATGGAGCTGCTCTAATTCCAAGTTTGCAAAAGAGATCTGTGACACCTCACCCATTCCAGACAGGGGAATTTGCCTTATTACCCATAAAAAAACTCTTTAATGAGGATTGGTAAAGTTATCATCAAATTTTATTTATGACTGACGTGGAAACCACAAGATTTGTTTATAAAGTCCCGGCCAAGCTTAATGTTTTCTGTTTGCCTCTTAACTGGGAGAAAAGTAACATTACATATTTGGGATATGTATTTGGGGTGATTATGGTGGGACTGGATGAGCTTGGACGTCTCTTCCAGCCCTGATGATTCTGGGATAAGCTCAGAGAGAGGGCAGAAGGACAGGAGACAGGTGACAGGTGACAGTCCCTCTGCCACCAGGTGGAAATGCACTTAAAAAACCATCCAGTGGATCTTTTTTTCTCACACAAAACACAAGGATTTAGAAGGTGGATACAGCATTTCCCATCTCCAGAGGGCTGTGGGTTTTCCAACTCTGTTTCTTCAAAGGTGTTCCCACAAGAGCTGCACAGCTCCTGCCCTGGACCATTTGAACACCCACAGGACTCAATCCTCACACAGGGAATTACTTGTGGAGAACTGAGTTTGTGGGAATGTGAGGAGATTAATAGAATTATGGAATAGTTTGGGTTGGAAGGGACCTTCAGCTATCCCAGGTTGCTCCAAGCCTTGTCCAACCTGGCCTTGGACACTTCCAGGGATGGGGCAGCCACAACCTGTGCCTGGTTTGCAGCTGAGGGAGGTTCAGGTTGGATTTGCCTTTCATCAGATCCTACTGATCTGTGACTCTGCCCTGGCTGTGGGACACTCACCCTGAGTTTTGTTTGAAAGCTCTTGGATACTTCCAAGAATATTATATGAGAATATTTTTTAAATAACCAATTTTTTTGGCAGAATATGAGATCTGTTTCTTATCTCTATAAGCAGCTCCTCCAAGTTGTGAAGCAGGACAAAAAAAAAAAAAAA